>LKNJ01004174.1:8936-43686 GCA_002120245.1 Maccullochella peelii | reverse complement strand
AGCTCCAGAGGCAGAAACACTCGGAGAAAGCAATAGAAGGAAAGCGAGAAAGAGGAGAGAGAGCAGCAGAAGGATAGAAAGAGGAGAGAAAGGGAAGCAGAGAGATAATTCGCAAACGGGCAACTCAAAAGGTTTTATTATTAATAACTTATACCTGATGTATAAGGCTTTTGCAACACAGAGCTGCAGGGATTATTTTTGTAGGCCAACCTGGAAGTTAGCATCGCCCTGGTTCCCTCCACAAAAAGCCAATGGGATTTTTCCATTGGATTTTGAATTATTGCAGAAAATCAGCTCTGTGGCAAACAGTTTATGATACTTACACGTTTTGTTCAGCGAGATTTTTGAAGCGTAAATGCAATCGCCAGAATTAAAAAGCTAACATTAGGCTATAAACGAACTACACCACGGTCGCATGACTTTAACGTCACCACCACTGAGCTTCACCCTTGTAATTTGAATTCAAGTCCTTACCTCTTCTACCAAAGCCACCAAAGGAAAGTTTGAGTTAGAATAGTTTGAAAGAGCGCGAGTATAAACCCATCAAGGCTGTAAAGGCGGACGAGTGAGTAGATGAGTTTCTGTGATGACGTTTAATGTACTCGACAAGCTCTGTAGTCTCATTTAGCCGCTTGTTAGCAACCGCCTTTTTTAAGCTTAAAAAAAGCTTCATATTTCACCAGTGGGGTATTTACTGATGGATTTTATGTCATAGAACAAAATGCTTGTGTTAACCACAGACCTTATTTCAGGCATCGAACCAAAAACCCATTCAAGAAACCCACTGACTTCCAGACGAAACAGGAAGTGCAAACATGCCAACTCATTTCCGGGTTTTAGGACTCATCCCTGCAGGACTGGTGGAAGCTGTGCAGCCATGCTGCTTAATGGACTCTCTGTGGTTTGGATTCTCTGTTTCTACTCGGTGTAAAAGACTTAAATCACCTTTAAAAGGTCAGAATGTGCACTTGTGGCAGATGTGTCCACTTACTGTATTTCTACATCTTATGAGCAATGAGTCAAAAAAACTAAATAATAAGCTGCTATTTAAAAGGTGTTCATTTAGAGAGTCAAGAAGAAGAATACTTTACATAATTATAGCGTAGGTGCACTTCTTCATTTGGGTTTTCAAGTTTAGTGTAAGTGAACCATTTTGCAGGAAGGGCTCTGACAGACGCAGAGGGGTTTTATTTGTCATCAGTTTGCCAGTGAAACTGCTTTTACCAGTTCAGCTCTGTGTGGCTGTTTTCCTCCACCAGAGAAGCTGTGAACTGGTGGGTCGATACATCAGCGACTGTAAAAACAACCTCTTGTTAATGCCTCCATAATAATTTAGAGAGCGCGCTCGGTGGGAGAAAATTGTAACCTCAAAAAGGTCCATAGCTGTAAGAAGCAGTAAAAAAGAAGTCATCAAGAAAATAATGGCTGCAGGTTGGTGTCACATTGCTCGTCAGACATTTAAACTAGAAATCTGAAAAGAGCACTCGCTTTCTCATTGATCTCCACGAGTTCTCAGTTTATCATTTAAACCTCCATCTTCATACAAAGTGTGTGTTCCATGAACATAAGTTAAAAAGGCAAAAGCAGTGACCTAGTACACTTTAAATCTCACAAATGTGTGTTGTCTTTTCATGCACGATGGTTTCAAGAGTTTACACAGAGCACTGGCTGCAGAAAGAAAATAAAGCACTTTTGTTGAGGTGGCAGCAGCCTCTGTGTTAGAACTCTTTCCAGCTCCATGCACCCTGCAGCTGAAGTTACGCAACAAACTAAAAATCAACATTTTGACTTTTTGACTGATGAGTCTTAAAACAACCAACATGTTACCTCAGAGCACCTTCATTTGCCTTCAAACCACATCTAGTTTCCTAAAATCAAGCATGTTGAATCCCCTAAATACTGCCATTTTTAAGATGCTGTTTTAAAGCAGTTTGTTACAATTTAATTCTGTTTTATTAATAATTACTTTTTTTTAATAAAAGCTGGTGTACCTTTCATCTCTTTCATTTAATACTCTTATTATGATGAATATCATATAAAGATATTGATAATGTAGCCAATATTTTACTGATAAAAAGGGTAAGTAGGTGTGTGTGTTTCCACAGGTGACAATATCTTGAAATATCGGGTCAGCGTGCTGGTTCTCACCACCGAACAGTTTAATAGAGTCCCTGACTGAAGCCATTTTAAACAGAGGCAGGAACCAGCCCATGAAATCAGCTGCAGTTTTTGGGTCAAACCAGCCCTCTGAAGTATTTTACCTGCCATGGCCTCTTCATGTTGATGGCGATGACGTGGAAGCGGTAGCAGCAGAGCTCGCAGGTCCAGCAGCCTCGCTCGCTGATCCACTTCAGCAGGCAATGCTGGTGGGTGTAACGCACTGAGCCGTCACACCGACACGGGTTCAACAGGTCGCCCTGGAGACCGGAGAGAGCACAGAGGTCAAATATTTACCCTCTATTGCTACAGAGAGTAAATGGGGGGGGTGCACCAAGTGGTAGAATACACTGGAGGGGACAAAACAACAATAACGACGACATTCCCATCAGCCTCAGCTGTACTTTGTGTTTACTGCTAATTAGCAAAGCAAAAGTACAATTGTGAAACATTATACTTGCTGAACATCAGCATGTTAGCATGCTGACGTTAGCATTTAACTCAAAGCACCGCTGTGCCCCAAGTACAGCCTCACAGGGCAGCTAGCATGGCTGCAGACCTTTAAGTTTTGTTTTCGTTTGTTTCTTTAATAGCCCAAAATACTTATGTCACAAATATATAACTTAACTGATTACCCAACTAATGAGAGCCTGGACAGAAGGAAAAAAAAACAGGCAAGAAAATCTACACACTTCTGCAGGACAGCTAAACGGTCATTTTGCACAAAGTTACATGGAAGCAGCAAAACAAAGACTGCTATAATGTTAAGCTGCTGCCGTTTCTATTATTTTGACTACTCCCTGCAGTACCAGTCACAGATTAAACCTCAGAATCTCTTCAAGAATAGAGAGAAACTTTCTGCCTTTGGGTCGATATTAGAACCGTCTCCCCAATATTAATCTTACATCCATTTTCAAGGTCTACGTGTCAACTTTCCCATCATCTAGAAATCCTAGTTTTCAGGCCTCAGTTTGGCCTTTTCTCCCAGCAGGTCATACATCAAAGAAAATACACGAGTTGTTCACCAGAGGGCATTAGCAACATCGCTCAGATCAATGATCATCTCTCAAAGCTACAACACTCGCAGATATTAACGGCGGGATGCAGCATGACATTAATCACTACGGCCGTATCTATTCGTTCAGATGGTTTTTTTTTCTTCCTCGAGGCATTCCTCAAGCAGCCATTACTGTAGCTTTGACCTGCCAGCCGGGCTGTGAGTGGCGTATTAATAGTATATTAAGGTCAGTGGGCAGGGAGCTCGTTTTTCATCATGTCATATTAACCTTGTGGGTTTAAAAGGACCTCGGAGGCTTCCGCTTGAATGAACTGATGCGGGTCAGCTGTCCACTGAAGCCGCGATTGGTAAAAACCAACATCAAGGACGATTTTAATAGGTTTCTGAATTCTCTAAGGGGACATTTGATGAAAACAACAACGACCAAAGGACTCTACAAGAGGGTCAACAAGGCTTCAACTGAAGGGTGTTAATAGAACTATAATATATCCGTGTATTTCCTATATGACAGTACAGAGAGACAGGAAACACAGGGAGAGAGGTGAACATGCACCAAAGGTTCCCAGCCAGGAATCAAACCGGTGACGTTGCGGTTACATGGTATACATCCTGAACCACTCGACCACTCCAATAAAAAACACAACATTGAGCATGTTCATTCTCGACCTGAAATAATAATTTGAGATCATAATCCTCTTAACTCAAGGTCCACTTACTAGGCTTTTACAGTGCTTTCAACAGCATCTCATGGTCTTGATCAGTCTATGAAGTTTGTATGTCGTCGAAAGCTCCACAAAAAGCTAGTAAGCGGACCTTGAATTGAGATTATTTTGTTGCAAAATAATCTCAGTTCAAGCAGTCTCAACTCAAGGGGCCCTTACTTGCTTGTTCTGGAGCTTTCAACCCTATCTCACAGTCTTCATCAGCAGATGGACTGAGTAAGCGGACCTTGAGCTGAGATCATTTTGTCAAAGAATTGTAATAATTGACAAAACCATCTCAATTCAAGGTCCATGTAATTGCTTGCAATAGATTGTTCAACTCATACCACATGGTCTTCATCCGCTGATAGAATATGCCATGCAGTTGAAAGCTTCGAAAAAAGACAGTAAGTGGACCTTTTATATTATAGATTAAACACTGTGATAACTGACATGCCAATCTCCTCTCAAGGTCCACTTACAAGTTTTTTTTTCCGCACAGTCTTCATCAACGCATAGAGTTTGCAATGCAAAGAACTGTAATTAATTGACAAAAGCATCCTAAATCAACGTCCACTTACTACCTTTTTCTGGAACTTTCAAGTGCACTGCAAACTCAGTCCACTGATGAGGACCATGAGATGTGGTTGAAAGCTCCGGAGAAATCTATTAAGTGAACCTTTAGTTTATTTAGAACCATGTTGGCGGGCAGTTGTCAATTGCTGTTTGAACAAACTAATAAGCACAACTTTGAATCAAATTCCATCTGCCGTAGGATATGAGTGAAAGCTGCAGAAAAAGCACGTAAGTGGACCTTGAGTTGAGATCGTTTTGTCAACTGCTGTTTCCAAAGTTGAGAATGAACTGTCAAGTTCAACCATATTAGTTTCCTTGTACGGTTTTGTGAATGAAACAGCGGTGGTTTCTAAAAGGAAGGAAAACAGCATTGCACGGATGCTGATTTGGCCGTTTCTGCTGATAAATAACGTCTCGTTCTCACTCTCTCTGCTCAGACATGAATATTTGAAGTGTGACATTTCAGTTTTGCCTTCTTCTTGTTAACTGGTGAGCTTGCCCGGCCTGCGGCCGTGTATCAAAATCAAATATCAGTCTGGACCCGGAGGCAGAGCTATTAGATTAGCTATGCTAATAGGCTATAGCCCACATTCAGAAGACAGGATATTCACTTAGGCATTTACTGCCCTGACTCCTCTCTTTCCCTTAAGCTCTGACGGGGATGAATCGTCCCTCATCGAGGCTCGCTGTCACGATCCAAATAGGCCTGCAGAGTGTCAGATTTCAGAGACGGGTGGACAGAGTGTCCATTTGTCCCTGCAGGTCCACATCTGTCCATCCACCTCCAGGAAGACATGCAGACGGTTAGACTGATGCATCACTTGGGGATGATATTTATTATACATAGATTATGATTCAGTCGTTGTCTTCTACTGATATGATGGATGTGATGCAGTTTGTTTCATTGTGTATTGATTGTACAACTGATCAATATTACCTTAGATGTCTATGGGAAGACGTTAACTTAAATTGACTCTACTGATACTAATAAAAAACCACTATAGTTATGACAATACAACGTGGTTTATCACCATTATTCTGGTTTTCAGTGGAGAGTTTTAGAATTTCATGATGATCTAAATGCTGTTTCAACCCGTAATAAGAATAATGTTCTCACCAGTGCTATCATTTTATTCTGTTTTAATTGCTTTAATTTCCTTTAATTGTGTTTTTAATGCATGTTTTCACCTTATTTAAAGCACTTTGAATCGCCTTTGTGTTTGAAAGGTGCTCTACAATTAAACTTCCCTTGCTACGATTGTTGGAATTCAGTGGGGGAAAAAAAAGTCAATTTTAATTATTTTCTATATTGAAAGTGTTCGCTAAAAATTCAAAAGTTTCAGCCTCTTTAAGCAACAACCTGCGCTACAACACTGCCTTTAATGCTATTTGGATGCATTACAGATTATTAACCCCCACATGTCTCTTAAAGGGCACATTCATGTAGACAAAGAGCAGAAACCTGCTCTGATCTGTATGGTAAGTCAGTGATATCATGTCAGTGCAAAATGTTTGAGCCCTCACAAAGCAGTGCAGCAACATTTCTGCTCTCTTGATAGTGTTGATTTTACTTTTGTTTTGTTTTTTTAAAATCACTTTAAAAAGGTGCAATATATGAGATACTGAACATTAATATGGCACCAAACAACTACTTGCTATGTAAAGATATAGTGGAGTAAGCATGACGTCCTCCTCCCTCTCTGTGTGTGTTGTTCTCTGAGCTGCTCTGTTCTTTGTTTTGGAATCCAGTTCACTATAGTATTAGTAGTACAATATTACTATTTATTTATTTACTATTTATAGGCAGTTTTGGTGAGTTTTATTTTGTTTCTGTCGAGTTTTAAGTGTGTTTTACGATTTGCAAGGTAAACTTAGTGTTTTTGACAATGGGGTTTGGTGGCTTTAAGGTGAGCGATATAACAGCAGTCTGGTATACAAAAGCAAACACTGGCTACTTTAAATCTCCTTCCAAGCTACACTGAACTAATAGCTTTGTCGTTTGCTAAAAGTTTTGTGTGGAATGATGTTTATTCATGACTGATTTTTTTTTGTAAAAAGTCTGCGTAACTGTACAATTGAAGTCTTCAGCCTTCATTCCAATTCTTTCCACAGTCATTCACAAAAAAAAAAACAAAAAACAAAGATTACATCACATTTGTTTTCTGCTGGAGTGCATGGAGCTTAACAGGCTGAAGCTTAACAGGCTGAAGCTTGTTGGCCAAGGTTTTAGCTGAACAGTCTTAATTTAACTTTTAGTCATATATTATACATGTCTGACTATTTGTTAGATGTAAATTATAATCAAATTCTGTCTGTGAAAAATGAGGAATAATTTAAGTGCATTTCAGGTTACATACAACTTTAGATGTTTGGCATAAGGTCAGATATTGAGAGCTCCTGACATCATATTCTAACGTACCAAAAACATTAACTGCAATTGGGTATTTCTGTGAGAAGGTACTGTGGCCATGTGGCTACTAGTCACACTTCCCTCTGGCTCAGTGTGGTTTCAGTTTTTGCAGCACTGTAGCATTGATAATGCATTATGTGTAGAAACCGTTTCAGCTGCTTCAGCAGCCTTTTCTGACACTGCTGCAGCAAAACAGTAACACTCGATGCAGTTGCCTATTGCTTCCCATGTTTATATGAGTGCATTAGCCCAAAAACCGAACAAAAAAAATAAATAAATAAAAATACTAATTCAAAACCCTTAGCTTCCCAGTTACAGCCCACCCAGTAGACTACTAAACCTTCCCATGTAAGCAAAGTCTTGCAAGCCCCTTCAAGTCACATCACGGATTTTAGAATTACTTAATTTTGAATTAAGTAACTGCAGCGTATTCGGATCCTAATACCACATTAAAAAACAAACAAAAAAAAACTCCATTTCAAGTTAAAGTATCGCTAAATTGTGAAAATTTAAAGTACTGCTTATGCAGTATGACGCCACTCAGAGTATTACATTATATATACACTATTGTATTATTATTAGTGATGCATTACTGTGTAAATTGCATTTTAATGTGGTAGCATGTTAAGGGAGGACTTATTTTAACTGCTTTATATACAGTTTAGTTTAAAATGTTTCACATCTTAGAAGATGATCTTGTGTTCGGTTTGTAAAATCAGCAAAGTAACTGAGTTAAAATGATGATACTCCTCATTAGGCTGGGGGCCTTCTGGGGGCCCCTCAAGGGTTCCTGAAGGTCCCCCGAGCTCACTATTGGCACTGCTGATGTATGCGCTGTCCATGGTGCTGAAGCCACTGCAGCAGTTAAAATGTGACTTTTTTCTGTTTTTACACTCTTAAGTTTTGATTTTGTTTAACTTGTTCCAGATTAAGTCTCCACATTTATTTTGGTTCTGGTTCTGATTGACTCCACTAATGAATCCGTCCAATGAGGCCAGTTTCCAGCATGTCATCTGTGGTGAAAGCCTCCACTCAGTAGGTTTACCTCATTTAATTAGATGAGTTGCTGCTGTCGGCCAATCAGGGTCCGGTACTGTTAGGACTGTGCCCTCACCTTCATTCAATTTTAATTTTTTTTTTTACCACTCATATAACCAGAATTTAATCTGATAGCGCCAGAGAGAGAGAGAGAGAGAGAGAGAGAAACTGCATTTGGTAACAAAATCCTGGACACACCGGTATCAGACCTGTTAACGGTTTCACGTGTTAGTGGTACATTTACCTGTTCTGCGCCTTGGAAGCAGATCCGACAGCTGGGAGTGGGGATGCAGGTTTCGCTGCTGCAGTTTGAATGCATCGCCTGCGCCTTGCACGATCTGCCCTCGACCGCCCCATCCTCACTGGAACAATTCCCCCCGTTATCCCCCTCACATGCATCCCTGCAGCCGCGGCCCTCCCGGCAGCCCTCTTCCTCCTCTTCCTGCTCCGCTTCGTCCTCATCGTCGGGGCGCGGACGTCCTTGGGAGCCGTGCGGTTCGCCTTCATCCCAGGTGTGGCGGTGGGTGATGGTAGTGTCTCCCCTCGCCTCCCCACAAGCTGAACCCGCCTCTCCCTCCTCTGTGCTCATAATAGAATGAAAAGTCGAAATAAAATTGCATAGATGCCACCCGACAGCTTACACGGTATCCACCACCACTGCGACGCAGGGATGTGATGCAGCCTTTAGGCTCCCAGATCACGGCGCTGTCGGAGGATATGCCTCCGCTCCGTGGATACCAAACCGAGCCGTGCTCCTGTAGCCGAACCTATGGTGTGGCAGCTTGGCAGAGCTGCAGATCAGCGGCCGGATCCCCCCGGTGCTGCGGTCCGTCGGTCGCCTGGAACCGCCTCATGCGCTCCGGAGACCCGGGGAGCATTTCCAAGCAGCCCACATGCATCGCAACGGGACTCAGCCGTCTCAAAGCGCCGGATTCCCCCTCTTCCTCTTCCCTTCCTCCCCCTCCTCCGCCTCTTTAGTCCCCACCGAGAAAGCTAACAGCTACACAGCAGCGGCGGGGTGAGGAAGACCGTCCTCCAAACGGGAAAACCCGGGTTGAAACCCCCCCTGATGTTTCCGAGTATTCACCCAGCTGCTGAGAGGCTCTTGAGCAAGAATCCTTCCCAAGACATCTGCAAGTTGTCTGGTGAGTCTTTCACTCTCAGGAAGCAGAAAAGACCATTTCCCCGGGGAGATGACCAATCAATCACATCATTATCCCATTAATATGATGGAGGAGATAACTTTCCAAACCCATGCACGCACTACCTCTGTACAGCCGGCTGTAAGAAAGAGATGAGCTGCATCATATTCACAGCAGTCCGGCCAGCCACAGAAAATCCTTTATGTGCTGACATGTGGCGACCCGCAGCACCCTCCCTGTGTTAAAGGGGTCACCTGCTGGGTTACAAATGCCATCATTATCAAGGGTGGTGGCTTAAACCTCTCTGAATTATAAAGAGGCACCTCAGCCTATAAATGACAGAGCTATTAACTCTCATAGGCGCCTGAAGCCTGTGGTTCTCTGAAGATGGTTGATGGAGAATTTAGGGGTCCACTAAGGGGGCTTAACTCTAACAAGATGGTTAGACAAATTTCACTTTAATGTAATTAATTGAATACAAAATTTGTACACTCTTATTGGTGGCTTCCACCAGCAGTTTTTGTTTTTAAGTTCTGAGGGCTTCTTTAGGAAGTTTTTGGTCGTGTTGAGAGATCGTAGGGGTCCTGGAGGGGGTCAGAGTGTTTCTTTTAAGGGTTCTTGCTACTTAAGAGACTCCTAGTGGTCTTCAATGTTTCTTTAGAGGTTATATGGGTAATGAAGGGGGTTCCAGGGGTTTGAGGGGTTTTAAGGGTCCCTGAAGTGGTCACATGGATCTCTGAGAGGGTTTATAAATGTCAATAAAACACGACTCCCTTCCACACAGAGAAGATTTGTACTCCCTCTAAAAGGGAGGTTGGCACTTATATTAACAGCAACTTGGTCATTGGTTGAAAAGAGTACCCTTTAAAAGCCAATGGAGCTGCTGAGCATCTGTCGTTCTGAAGTGCTTTTGAGCAAAACACTCCTGTGGAATAACTTCACTTTAATATGATCAATTAAGGCTGGCTGTCACTCACATTTTCTAAATGTGGTTATGCACATGTCCTTCACCAAATATTTTAAATATAAAATATTATTTCTCATACATTGCCTAATTAAAATGGCAAAAAAAACAAATGCATATCAAAAAGCCCAAAGCAATAATGTGCTTATTTTGTCTAACCAAAGGTAAAAACAGTCAGTGACTGTCGCTGACCCAAGTCTGTTTTGTGTTTTTCACACCCATGAGTGCCTGTACTTGTGCACATATTTAGCATATTACATTTCCTCACTTTTCTGACTGCATGCGACAGGACTAATATCCAAAATGTCCGAAAAATAGAGCCTTGGTACGCTATGATCTCCATAAGGATACCAGCGAGTGGGAGGAATCAGGAGAATGTAAGAGAAGGGGTCTTATGACGGGAAGGTTGCCAGTTTACCTAACCTCAGCTGGGAGTTTGTTGAAAAGGTGCAAATGAAGGACAGTGAGAGCAACAAATCTTCCCTGAATGGATATAAACGCAGAATGAGCCTAGTCTAAAGTGAACAAAATGTCTTTTTATTCCAGTTGGACAAATGTTTTTCCAACATACACAATACCTTCAGGTAACACCATTACACTAGTATTTAGAAGCCGTATACGAACATAATAAACACACTATAATGTAGCTGTAAGCAGCTTTATGGACATTTTGTTACAACTTCTCCTATGAAGACATATTTTATAGTATTACAACTGTGTTTTACTATATTGTCATTATCAATACAGTATAGTATATATATTATGTACTATATATAATATATAGTACATTATCTGTTTATACAGAAGCCTCCAGTTATGGGTGCTCACAGGAGTTAGTCATATGATTCTTATCTGCTTACAACTACATTATACTGTTATAAACCATTTATTAAATGTTTCTATACTGCTTAAAATAAAGTGTTAGAACTGTCCACTGCTCTGGGCTTTCAAAAAGGACACAAAATGTCTAAATTACTGCTGTGACCTCCTTTTGTCGGCCAGTCTCTTATTATCAGCCTCCATGTGGACCTGATAATAAAGTGTGAGGAGTCTCGGAGACTGCTTTTCCAAGAAGAATCTACCCGTTATTCTTTTTTTTTTTTGAGGATGTCTATCGCTTTCCGGGGAGCGGGCCAGTAATGGACTCTAATGCAGCAAAGGAAATTATCCACTCATGTCCAATCACTACCTACGAGGCACCGATCAATAGCAGGTCCCCATGGGCTCGCAGGGAGACCGGGATCGTGCTGAGAGCAGGGAGGGCCGGGTGAACTGCTCCCGAACACGTTTTGTTTGTTTAGGAGGGGTGGGGACTGAGATGAACAGTCTCTGAATTTACTTTTGGATTTTACCTTCTGTCTGATAGTGTGGCGCCCATCTACCTAATACATATTTAAAAGAACTCCATTATGGGAATTCAGGTTTTAATCTTCTTATACAGGACACACTGCGTGGAATTAACTAACCAAAACCAAGTTGAGAAGAATACTTTTGCCAAGTCATCCTTTATTAATGGTTAATAAATCATTCACTAATGCTTTATATATGTGCTTTAAACCATCAACAACTTTTTTGTTGCCAGGCTTTGAAAAATCCTTTTTCCTCTCTTCAGCTGGAAATGTTAATAATGTCATTAGTGTCTCTTTTTAACAAGCCAGCAGTTATAAAAGTTAGCAAGTCAGTAATAGAGATCGATAAATCAAACTATTCTGATAACCGATTGTTCTTTTTTGTCATTTATCAAGAAACAATTCCAAACTTTTGCTCGTTCCAGCCTCTCAAATTATTAGCTTTTCTTTGTCATTTATGACAGTAAACTGATCTCTCTTCACTATGACAATAATCGTCGTCCTGATGAATTAAAGAGCTAAAAGGTCAACGCGTCATGATGGAAGAGGATAAACACCAGCCACAGAGGCATTTCACAATCTGGCATTAACCATTAATAAAGTGGTTAGTTACAATTTTAAACCCTAAAACCCTGAAGAGTCATGCTAGCAGCTCTGAGGCTGTAGTTAAGCACAGTGATGTTTTGAGCTAAATGCTAACATCAGCATGCTAACATGCGCAAAATGAGGTAAAATGTTTACCATGTTCACCATCTAAGTTTAGCATGCTAATATTTGCTAATTCGCACTAAACACAAAGCACGGCTGAGGGGAATGTCTTTCGTTTTTTCAGGTATTTGGTCATAAACCAAAGAATTTGGCCTGATGGTGGCGCTAGAGGAAAGGTCAGGGGATCACCAAAGTCAGCAGGATCAATGCTCTGGGGAACATGAATGTCTGAACCAAATTTCATGGCAATCCAGACAAGAGACATTTCAGTCTGGACCAACATTGCCATCCCAGAGCCACGCTGCTAGGATGGCTAAAAATAATTTTCCCATGAAGGTTTTGGAACAACTCCAGGAAAAAGAGAAGGGAGCCAATCAGGACCAAGTCCAGCTAAGTTCTAATTACTCAAATCGGTCCAATCAGGCCAGTTTCCAGCAGCTGAAACTAAAGTACCTTCCCTCAGCAGCTTCATTTGAATTAAAGGGAGCTGCTGCTGTCTGCCAACTAAATATTGAGAAAATGTAGTTTATACATAAATTCCAGTTATCTAATTCGAATTTAACTCAATTGTTTTTGCAAAATATAATGAAGAACATGGACTGGAGCAGATTGAGCAAACCAAATAAAGCAACAGCTTGAGACCAAAATGATCAGTATCCATATCCAAACCATCATACTAGTGAGAAGAATCACTTCCTCCCATGACTTCCACAGTGCTAATGCCTCTCAGCCATGTGCCCTGTTTCTCTCCCCAAGTCGTGCTGATCAATTAGTCTCCTTCTCGCCGTCGGCCTGTCTGCAGGGCCCCTCCCCCTCTCTGCTTTTCCTGTCGACTCTGTCAAACAGTGGCGTACTGTACGGGCAGAGTGCCCTAAACCCCTGAAACCATCGCGCCACAAACACTCTCCCAGCCTCCAAAAGGAAGTGGAAAGCTTGCCAAAGATAAAGTGGAGGACCACAAACAAATGGAGTAACTGAGCTCATTAAAGGGGCGGTGTGGTGGGTCAGCATCCTGCTGAAGCCTGATCAGCTTTCGATGACATCATCTGCACGAGGCTCATTGAGTCATTGATAAATCTGGCGTACCTGAAAATCTCTTTAGTGAAAGTAGCAACACCACAGTGGAAAAAAAATCCTCATTTCAAATGTTTACTTAGTGAAAAAGTGAACAAATATTACCAGTAAAAAGTACCAAAAGTAAAAGTACTCACTGTGAAGAAGAGGAGGGTGTAGTTTTGCTGCTGGGTGAAAACATTGTAATTAAACATTTGTGAATTTCTGTGCTTTCATGTCAGGTGAGGAAGGAAGAGCAGAAGAAGAGAAAAACCATAACATGATAACAATGTGAAACTCCATTTATGGCGATTTTAAAGTTTTGTTATTCTTGATCTTGGCACAACTTGTCAATCACTACAATTCAGGACTGAATAGCTCTAAAACTAATGACTGAAGTCCTTCCAGTCTCAGCTGTACATCGAAACGAAGGCTAATAAAGCATGCTAACACGCTTTATGTTACACTAACATGCTAAATGTACAGTGCCGGCACAAAAGTTGACATGCTAATGCTAGCTAACAAGCTAATGCACTTAATGTTAAATACTAAACTTTAGCATGTTAGCATGCAGTTAAGATACATGTAAACATGCTAACTGCAGGCGTATTATCATGTTAATACTCAGATGCTAACAAAAGCTGGACTGATACTGATAGATACAGTATTTAAGAGTGTTTTGTTTTTTTTTAAACAAAAATTTTTGATATATTTGGTTATTGTGAACATTATGTACTAAGCGAGACATTTTACAGTTGAAAAATAAACTTGACAGAACTCGCTGGTGGACAAACTATGTAATGAAGACACAGTTTCTTAATACCTCAAATTTGTCTTTGGCATTTCGGTACTGTGATCTTTTGTTACTTGTCAGCAAACATACAGCAGGCCTATGCTGCCGATAACAGCTCAAATCGGACGATAATAAAGGCCACACCAATGCATACAGAGGCTGAAAAAATAACAGCGTGGGCCTTCTTCAGGTGCCAACCTCAGGCCAAACCATACTAACGTAATTAAAAAAATGTTTCCCTCATTTCAAGTAACATTTTTTTCTTGTGCGTCAGTCTGGATCGACTATAACTTGATTGATCCCCATCAGCTGGAAGGCGGGATCAATCATCAAATTATCGGGTACTGTTTACATGATGACATGAGTTGCCGCCTCTCATAAATCCTCAACCCTGTGAACAAGAAACCATCAGTTTTCCTTTAACGGCATTAATGGAGATTCAGACTGAAAACGACTCCAACGGCTGCGCTGGTGGGGGCGTGTTGTTCAAGGTACTGGTGAGGCAATGAAATACGATCCAGGAAGTCCAGAGGGAGTAACAGATTAATGCATTTAAAAGCTTATCTGATGCCAAAATACTGCACAGTCATACAGGAAGTCACAGACAGGACTTTACAACTGTGGAAGGTTACCACCGAGATACAACAGTAGAAATACGACGTTACAAAGTGTGAACGTGTGATTGCATGTATTTGATTGGCCAACACAGCGCCTTTCTGGATGACGTCACGTTGCTTTTCTGCAAAAGTTGAGCCGGGCGACTCTGCGCCGTTTTACCGGAGCCCCCCTGCATCGACGGACCAGCTCGACTGAAATGAACGAGAGGGCTGCTGTCGGTCTGAATGCGGCTCGCAGCACAGCTAGCGTGGCTATAAACGTTTAGTCATCTTAACATGCACTGAATGCTGCCGATGTTTAAATCGCAACAATGAGGAAAAATAAGACAAGAGTTTCTGTTATGGACACTGATTTTAGCTGGAGAGTTTTAGCACTGAATGAGCTACACCTGAAAATGAAACGTAAAAAGATAAAGTTATTAATTATTAAGGAAGGAAGACTGCCATGTATCCAATAAATATGAAACACATTTATTTGGTTGGATGTATTACGAGCATGTTGAATCATAAAGATGTAATCCAGTTATTAGTTAAACAAAATGTTGTGTTACGTAACTGATTAGAGTCCAAAATAGTAGAAACCAGCTGCTTAATATTGATCTAATGTAGTTTTTACAAAACTGAAAATATAGTTTCAAAATAATTCTGTGAATGTGATTCATGCCCTCGATCTCCACCTAAGTGGTTGTTTGTGCAGTGAAGCTGCTTTCTAAGGTGGATTGCTTTAGATTTATAGGACCGACACTTTCCATGCAGTGAAGCAGCAATACAGAGATATATATAAGAAGATTTCTTCTTTCAAGGTTTTGGCTGCATTACTGATATGACGTGATCGACATGTTTAAATATTTCTTTCTGCCGCCATTTTTGCAGCTGTACTTCTGTAGTCAAAGTCTTGTTGGCTGGAAAACAGCAAAGATCTTAAATGTTACGCTCCACCAGTCCACGGCACATTTTGCTCCATCTCCAGTTCAGAACATGACTTGGGCTCTGAAGTGCTTCTGCTTGGTGGCGTTGTGGCTCATGCCCATCTTCAGCATCCACTTTGACTTCATCATCTGTACGTACTGCATGTCTCTCGGTTTCTGACAGAAGCTGTTGCCTATGAGAAAGAGAGGAGGGGGGGGGCAACATGCATGTGAACACAGTGTGTCATAATGTTGTTTAGGAGCAGTTTGCCTACAGTTATTATGGGAATAATGAAAAGTGGACACAAGGGGGAGCCCTTTCTACACCACTCACTGTGGACTGGACACAGGATGGAAAATAAACATTCATATTAATGGAAAGACAGGAAAGGATCAGATATCGAAACGAAGCATTAGCAAAAACGTCAACAGCCCTGCAATACATTTTAACTCTTGAGAGCAACAAAAGCAAATAGCTTTATCAATAAACCCAAACTGCCAACAACATGCCATCTCCACAATACAGAATCGAATAAAAGTGCGAACACACAAGTTAAAAGAAAACAACATAACTGAAAGATTGAGCTGACAACTGTGAGAGCCAGACCTCCCAAGATTCTTCACTCCTCAAACTCTTTTAAAGCAACATTATGCAACTTTTCTACTTTAAAATAACAGCTTCAGAATCAGTGATGCTACACTGACTTGTAACAGGGAGAATGGCACCTCTTTCATTCCCACTCCGCGCCCCAAACGCCTGTTCCTCCACTATGTAACTCGGGTTGAGTGGGTACGATCTCCCGCGAGAAGTGCGTAACGCTTTACGGCACTTCGTCACACACGGGTCCAGCTCGGTATTTTCAGTACGGACATCATGGCAGAGGCCAAGAGGTGGAAGAGGACATTGACGGAGGAAGCTAAGAAGAGAGAGTAACGGAGCAAGAGGCCGGACAAGAGTAAATCTCAGACTGGCTTTGAGTCGTTGGCGAGAGCTTCGTGAAATAAAAGGCTGCAGGACAGACGGCGAGGCGGCCTTATTGCTGTTGGACTAGTCAGTAATATCAGCCGGCTTGCTGTGTCTTGTGTTGTTGCACTTGCTTGATGTTTGGCTGTTAGCAAAGTTGTCGACTTGCTAGTTTTTGATCATAAGCCAAGTCAGCCCACCAAATCCTTCAGCTCGTGCACCGTGTACAGCACTCTGAAAACTGTAGGGGCGCCAAGTCGCAAAAAATACCAATTCTTGCATAATGTTACTTGAAGTAAACACAATAAATGTAAACTGGGATAAGGCACTACTGCAGGGTCAGAGGCTCTGCACCTAAAGTACTGAAACTCCAGATCCATGTAGAAATGCCTTGTCTTTTTCTGGAGCTGAATCTCAGGTAAAATACAAAGTTTTGGGGGTTTTCTACACTTTTTCATGCCAAGGACACTTTACCTGACAGCTGCCTCATATTCTTTTGTGGGGGAAACAGAGTATTCATTACTACTTCTTCTGTACAGTCTTATACTAAAAGAACACAGTGAAAACTGAAGTAATCCTCATTTTCCTGTGGTACCCTGTGCTCCACTGACACCTCAAAATGAATACAGGGAGAACACATTTGCATTTAAATGACGATGGAGGAGTATTTGATCATCTCCGTAGCAAAAAAAGAAGCCATGATCACCTCACAGCAACAAAGTCCAGTTTGCACGCTCTCCCCATTTTTCACATTGTTTTTCCTCCCCCCCAAAACATGCATATAATAATAATAATAATATATAATGATTTCTTAATGCTTCAAATACAGAGGACAAATAACCCTACAGACAATAATAATAAGCAGGAAAAGTATCTTCATTACTTTGTGAGCAGACTGGGTTTTTTTGTTATTCCCGTCTTAACCTCCACTACATGGTTAAGTTAGTCAAATTCCTTGTATAAAAGGAATATGTTCTGTTATTTAACACCTTTACTTAAAAAACTTAAACCTCCTCTTACTAGACTTCCTCCTCTCCTTGACCTGCTTGAACATTTGACTTGATTTGAGCATGAAAGTTGATTCTCTTTCTGCTTGTGGTAAAAGTGCCGCAAAGTGAAAAAGTGCTTCACAACTGATACACTTCTCAAAATACAAGTTGAATGATGACAAAGTTTAATAAATAAACTAACCTAAGAGGAAAGACAAAACTGAACTTGGTGTTCAGGAGACGCTGTCAGACTGGTACAAACCCTCATTCCCCTTTTCTCTCTTTAAACTGTTAAATGTTAAACAAATAATCCCAAAGAAACTATTCGAAGGTTGCCTAAAGATGCTGGCTGAATCTTACCTCCATCTCCTCCCCAGCCCAGAGCTTTGTACTGCCGGAGGACTCTGCCAACAGCGTTCTTATTGTGGGTCAGTACCACCGCCCTCTGAGCTCCGAACCGCTGTTTGTAGTACCTCATGAGGGAGCGGTGGCCGATCTTTGCACCTGAAGGAACACACAGCGAGGACGTGCATTCTGTTACAATGTGAACAAATTGAGCATAAACAATAAATCCACACTATATTCCCTCACAATTTCTTCGCATTGCTTGTTTTTATCCGACTGACAGTCCAAAACATTCGATTTACAATGATTTGAGAAAGAAAAGCAGGAAATCGTCATAGGAACCAGAGAATTTTTGGCATTTTCGCTTGAAAAATTAATAGATTACGAAAACAGTTTGCGACTCATTTTTTTTTGTCTTTCGACTATTCAATTAGTTAACTAATCATTTTTGCAGTAAATGGATTACGAAACCTTTAAACAAAACAAACTGAAGATTGGTTTATTTTAAAATAACTAACTGCACTTCCAGAGGTTAATTATTCGTATTTGACATCAGCAGAAATATAAAAGGCACTTAGTGTGGCTATTTAAATGAAATTGAGCACATCGTCAATTGCCAAATTATTTGTCTTTTCGCCCACACATTTAATAAACTTCATTTTTCATACATTTTTAAGACCTATTTTGTTCTGCACTTTTAATTATGTTCCGTTGTTGACCTTTGCTGATCATAAAAAACTGATTTCAAGTCACCTGAAGGGAGAGTCAGCTCCAGCGTTTCGTCGTCGTACTCCAGGTTCTTATCATCAGGCAGCTCTTCATCGTACATTTCAGCATCCTCCCCCTCCTTCCTGTCTGGGTAGCTGCTCCTATTGGCAAAGAAACAAACAAAAAACCAACACATTACAACTGGCCACTAAACAAGTAGAGATATCATTAAATAGATCACAGATTATTAAACATATAAACAACAGTAATTAGTAAAAAAAAAAAGATGTTATTGCCTGAAGTCGTAGAAGTCTGCAAACTCCAGGGCAGCGTCGCCGTCTGTGAAGAGTTTACAGTGGCTTTTGTCCGTCATGTGACTCTGAACTGCTTCTGCCGAGTAGAACGAGCGGCCCTTCTCGTTACACCATAAACACACGTTTCCGGCACCGACTTTCTCGCCTGTAACACAAGAGAAGAACGGTTGTAACTCAAATAACAGGAGCATCGAGCAGCATCTCTAGCACACACTCAATATCAACGATCAGGACGGCATAATACAGTTTTTGGTCAAATCCCAAAATCCTTAATCTCACATCTGGAATGATGCAGATTGCATGAGATGCAGTGATTGGATGAATCAGTCTGTCAGGTGTTGGTATCATTTTGTCTGATATTCATAAAAACAAAACAGCAGGAATTCTTTAAAGTATGATCTTTTTGAATATATAAAAACATCAACAACTACAGCCTCAAAAAACAATTAGTCGATTTTATTTTATATTTCTTCACATTTTTTTTATTGCTAATTTCTCCATTTAATATTTGTATTCTTGACTTGCTTTTTAGTGGGTTTATTTTATATACATCTATATATCTCCGGAACTAACCGAGGTAGCGGACGAGGCCCTTGAGATTGACGAGGAACTCCACATCGGGGATGAAGAAGCCGTGGACTTTGGTCATGTGGGCGACGTTCTTCATGAGCGACTTGGAGTGGTGAGGGCAGAACAGGCAGTCGGTGACGGGGATGGAGCCCGGCAGAGCAGCGGGGTGGGGGTCTGACGGAGCCGCCGTGTCTCCTTCATCCTGATCCATCGTGTCCTCTTCATCTTCATCCTCCTCTTCCATCTCATCATCATCAGCTTCCTCCTCCTCGCCAACGTCCTCCCACTCCTCTGGAAGATTTTTATTGGAACATGGTGTCACTTTAACACAAGAAACTAATAAAGAGCTCAAACTCTAATTAAAACTACCTCACGTTCTGTACCTTCATCTTACAACCGATGAGTTTATTTACTCTAATTAGCCTTCAGGTGTAGGAACCTTTAACAAAAGCAGTAATTAACAGTCTCATTACACTGGACGACCTGCAGCAGTTATTAAAGCTCAGAACAGAGAAAAGGCGAGCGGTTATTACTCCGAGAAGCAATATGTTAAAGAGAATTGCAGAAAAAACTTAAGAGTATGGATGGGTTCTCATAGATCATCTTTCACTGGAATGTGACATTTTATCATTTCACAAACATATTATTTAAAAGTTATACAAATTAATGATTCTAAGCAAACTGTAATTAAAAATTAACAAATTGAGCTGTTGGGAGTTTGTGTTCTACAAATGCGAAAAGTTTTGTCTGAAGGGTAAGTCTGGTGATATTCTATATTATTTGTTCTTGTCTGCAAAATCCCATGAAAAGACCAAAACAAACCATTAATGTGTGGTGTGTGTATCCAAAGCCTGATATATCTTCTTCCTCTGAGCCACAGAGCTCCTTTGTTGCTCCAAAAACACATCAGTGAGCCACACTGTTGTTCCTTCATCACCATGAACACACACACTGGAGTTTATTTGGACTCAATCGCACACACACCATCCTGCTGCCCCAAATCCTCACTAGAGCATCAAATGTGGATTCATCCGCCGCTGAAAATAGTCCCCAACAAAAGTATTATTTCTTTCTGTTTGAGTAGTGTTGTTAAGAACTACAGTGAGCAGCTGTTTTGGGAAGTTACTGAGCCTTTGCAAAAATAATAATATAATTGAGAGCCATTTTTAAAGAGTTACATCTTCAGTAGGAACCAATGAGCTTGAGGCAAAGTGCCACAGACAGGGTAGGGAAGTCAGAAAGTATTGAGCGACGGACCAACACATTATTGGTTTTGGTACTTTCGTGAGATTTGTTGACAGTACAATGAACATAAATTATACATAATATTGTGATTTCATCCATATTGCCCAGCCCTACTTATGAGTGCTCTGGCTTACATGTCAAAAGGCATCTAGAAACTGTAAGAAACACAAGCAGACTGAGCTTTGATTGAAAGACAAATACACCGGGCAGTGTCTGCTACTCTAAGTGTAAATAACAACAGGTCACAACATAAAAAAGTATATTCAGTGACATCCACGATTGTTTTATTTATTCTCCTTACCGTCAGCAGCTGTGGCTCCCTCTTCTCTCTCTCGCCTCTTGGCTTGCTCCTCCAGCCACATCATCCTGGGCGGCTTCTCCAGCATCTCCGTCCTCTGCCTTGTCGCTCCTTGTGATGTCTGTGCCTTCCCTTGGTTGGCCGGGCTCGACCTCTGCTGCTCTTTCAGGGCCTGCTGCAGGGCCTCGTTCCTGGCGTCGTGATCCACCTTCTCCTCACCGAGCCCTTTCTCCAGGTTCTTCTCGTTCATCTTCTCCACTTTCCTCTGGGCTGCAAGCAGGGCCTGCTTCTCGGCCTGCTGGTGTTTGTGGGACTGCAGGTGGTTCTGGTAGGCATTGGCGCTGGAGAACCTCTTGTTGCAGACGGCGCAGCCCTCCGTGGCCGTTGTGTCATTAAGCTTCTGTTCGGCGGCTGCCCGCTGTGCCAGGACGCGCTCCTGAAAGTTTTCAGCAGTGACTGGAGGCATGTCGGCCACCTTGCGCTTCAGGTTGTAGCGGTGCCAGTCGGTTTTGTAGTGCGCTCGCTGCACCTCGCCATCCGCGAAAGCCACTCGGCAGCTGATGCAGGTGTAGGAGGCCATGGCAACCTGAAGGTTAAGGGTATTCACATAGCTCAAAATCACAAATTTGTCTCAGGGACCTTTACAATCTAACATACGACACTATCAAAGACATTTTATTCACAAAAGAAACCCATTTGGATCTTACCCAAGTATTTCTCATTCTCTCAGAAAGGACAGATCATCAGACCGAACTCCATTTAAAAAAATTGCCAGTTTTATTTTACCTTTAGGACTGCAACTAACAATTATTCTCATTACTGACTACACTGCAGATTATTTTCTCAATTCATCATTTAGTCTATGAAATGTTGTGAAAAATTTGCATCAGAATTTCCAGAGCCCAACAAGACTCTTCCTATTACTTTGTCCAACCAAGAGTCCAAAACCCAAAGATATTCAATTTACTATCATTAATGACAAAGAAAAGCAGCAAATGCTCACTGCTTTGAGAGGCTGGAATCAGCAAACGTCTGGAATTTCTGCTTAAAAAATGACTTCTTGCCTTCTCATTTTCTGTCCATTGATTAACTGATTAATCGACTCAATGTTTCCATTTTCCATCTGCTTGTCAACAAAACCACAGGCAAGACATGACACGAGAAAAATGAAACAAACTGCGCCCGATACGTCAGTTTGTGGTGTATCAATAAATGTTCATGTGAGCATTATCTAGTGTGCAGACTTTATTTTTGTACTTCTCTCCAACACCTAATATTCATCTCATCTGGATGTGTGTGCTTTTGTTAGTAGTTGCAGACTGCTGGTAAATCAGGCATATAATAAATGAAAGAAAGAAATTATTTAATAAAAGATTCCAATGATAAAAGTCGAAAATGATAGAAAAAGATCACATTTTCTTGAAATTAAAAAGATAATCTACGATAAATCAGTAACAATTATCATTAGTTAATCAGAAGCATACTATTCTACTGAGGGGTGTCTTGAATATTTTATCCATCCTATTTCTATCAACATTTCTGCAGAGTTGTTGCTTTAGACAGACAGGTAACGTTTAGCTAGCTGTAACGTTACCTGACAAACTGGACACCGAGTGTATGTAGTTATGTAAAAATAAAGAAAAGTAACATAGATCAATTATTAAAAGGACTTTTGCCAATCCTGAAATACCGTACGTGTGCTACAAGGAAGAGACATATCATTGTTCAGCTGTAATGTTAGTTAACCTGGTGAGTATTTCTGGGTTTCATAACGGTAACGGTGAGGTTAAACTTGTGTAAAATCTCATAGAGTCTGGTTAGCCTAGCCTAGCATACCTCACCTCGCTACACAGTAGCTAGATGTTGGATAAAGTCACCGAATAATAAAGCAAGTGATGCCTAGCGTTACCAACCGTAACTTACCAAAAGTAAAGTTCATTAAACATGATCTGTGAAACTCTGTTGCTGCGTCAGTCTCAGACAAACTATGCTAACGTCGGCTAGCAACCAGCTATCCAAACGTCACGCATTTTAGTGTAAACACCTGCTAATAACGGCTAAAACCCCGACAGTCATGTTACTCATGACAACGACAGGAAGAGGATACAACAATCGACTCATGTCCAATGTGTACTTACTTACTCAGTGAGCTCTTCTCCAAAACAAAACGTGTTTTTAATCTCTTTTATTGGTAAAGTAAGCTCCCGTCTTACTCTGCCGTAACAAACTACACACACCACCACACGAGGGTACCTTTCAGGTTTCTTCTTCTTCGTGCTTTTTATATGGCGGTAGGCAAACAGCGTTTCGGGCGCATTACCGCCACCTACTGCTTCTACACAATGTCCAATATGTTTACATGTATTTGCAATTGTTATTTCCTAAGCTCTGCCACTGTCCATTTTCAGATTAATTTGTTAACCTGTGTGTGAGTGGCTCCGTAAATTAGTTCATGGCCTCATATCTCATCCACTCAAAACAAACATAACACTAGTGACATCATAGGATTATATTACGTCACTGATTATGTCACCAACATCATGACATCATGAGGATCTATTTAAACCATTTGATGTTGCACAGGAATTGTGACATCATCCGTGACATCACAACGTGGCTGTGGTGAGGTTATAAGTAGAAGCCGTTACATACAAGAATTCTCATATTAATATTCTCGCTTTCTTTTTCCAGATTGAGTCTGCTGCCATCACGACGAGGACCCGGAGAACCCCCGAAAACGACTGGATGGATGGAACTACGAGCAGCTGACATTACCAAGGAAGTTACATTATCAGTCAGAAAGAAAGGAACGTAAGAAGAAGAAGATAATAAAACAAAGGAGGTTAGCTCCATGGTATAACCCCCAAACCCGCATATTAAAACCAACTTCAATGATTTCTTCATCTAAGCCATCAACGTGTCTCTTAGACCCCGTCCCAACTAGGCTGCTTAAAGAAGTTTTACCCTTAGCATTTCTTTACTAGATGATGATGACATTATCAGTCAGAAAGAAGGGAACTTTGTTAAGTCTCCCATGAAGTCTGCAGAACATAAAACTACTACTGTTGATTCAGTCCGTAAAAATTGTGCAAAATAAAGGAAAAAGCGTTACAGTGAATTTCGCCTTCAGACCAAATATGTAACCATTTATTGTTAGAAACATCCTTTCAATACATAACCCAGCTAGTACAGACAAAAAAAACAAGATACCATTATTGTGTCAAAGGTCCACTGTCCGTCGGATGGTTGCGTAGAGAAAAATACAGCAAGGTTTTTATCTTGAGAAAATCGCCATGTGGTCATCATTCAGGAGAAAAAAATAGAAGGCGAAGACTTGCAGTATAAAATGTACAGCCACATGATTATATAATATAGATAACATTGCACATTATACCAAAAAATAAGAGGAACCACGTATGGAAAACAATAAGTGTACACAATATACAACAAGGCACTGTGGAAGAAACCTGCACACGCGTCTTTGGATGGATCTGCCGCCCGCGGAGCTCCACTGAAATGTTGTAGGAATGTTACACTGCAAACAGTCCAGCTGAACACGTCAGTCAAACTAAAATCTGACTGATCGCATCGAAATCCTCCGCTAAGTGTAATGTTTCAATCACTGCACTTTCAAGGCATTTGCGGATAAACAAACTACTAGCGCTTGCTAACTTCAGATATTCCCTCCGACAACTAGATGCAGACGCCAACGTGTATCACGTGATACTAGCGACGCAGCACTAGATTTTAAATTTGTGATACGAGGAGTATTTTGCGGAACGTTAGACATGTTTGTTTAAAATATATTCCTAAAAATCCTCAAACAGCCAAAACAATGTACATTGAAAACTTTTCCAAAACATTCTGTTAATTCCAAACCATTTCCAGGCCTGGAAAACATTTTTTGTAATTTCATAACTTTTGACTTATGACCGCGGGAACCCTGTATTTAGTATATGTATCTTTTTTTATATAGCGATATATTGTCTGGAGAATCGATTGAGAAACAGTTTCAGTATCTGACAATGACGTGCAACACAAACCGGCTGTGGAGCGTCGTCTTATTTGACACAGTTTAATTGGTGCCTATAGCGCAAGGTTATAGATTTGGGGAGTGAATGTGATAAAATGGCCGTCTCTGTGGAGAGGTGACCAAACTGACCTGAGTTTGGCTTGAATGACCTGCGCAGCTGGACGCATTCTGCAGTGTAAAGTACATTGGTAGCTAAAGGGAACATGGGAGCACCTTCCAGTGGCATCGATAAGACAAAGTCTGACTTGGAGTTTTCCTGCTTTAGTTTGAACAGGCACTTGGGTGACCTTCGCGTCACCAGCAAATCAATCAAAGCAATCAATCACAACCTTGAAATGCTTGAGACGAGTACAGTTTGCATATTATTTACAGTGAACAGATCGTCCTGGAGAACGTTTGTATAGAAGGTCCCAGAGTTTTTCAAAGCAGAGGAAAAGGCTTGCAGGCTTTAACTACTTTCTTTTGTCTATCTTCTGCTTTTATTTTTATTTTTTTTTTACATTCGGACACGTAGACACACCTCTCTTAAAACTCACACTCACAAAAAAACCTCAGTAACAAATAGCCCCATCCTGCAACAACAGTCCTTGTAGTGCCATAGCACATGAGCATCAGGAACAAAGGAACGGTCTTAATCTAAAACAAGACACATCCGCACCTTTAGAACAAACTGACGAGAAAACAAGGTTGTGGTTAAACCTTCAGTTGGTTTTCTTTGGTCTGAGAAACGTTAAATTTGGCTATTTTACGAGCCCTGTCGGTGTCAAGAGGAGAAGCTCTGATTTGTCATACTTTTATTATTGTCTAATCATTTGTGTCCTCAAATGACCAGAATAAATAGCATTTCCAAGAGCAAATGGAGTGAAGGTTATGGGCCAGTTGACTTTAATGCAGGTTTATTTTGACATCGGACTAAGATATGTTAGCTGTTAAACACAACGTTGCGTTATCTTCGATCATTCCTTAAATGTTTTTTTAGGGATTACAGCTTTTTTTCCCGTATGATAACTTCCGGGTTTTGTAAGTTTGCACTGGCCAGTTACAAACAAACAGGGCTCGTGGTTTTGTCAGTGTAAAGTTACATGACTTCACACTACCAGTGGGCAATACCACAATACCAATTCTCCTTTTTGGTAAAGAGAGTTTGGCGAGCATCATTCAAGGAGACTTTAGCAGAGTGGATCTTTGTCATTCTGATCTATCAGGTTTGGATGTTTGATGTTTTGGAAAGACACCAGTCAAAACAAATTGGAGCTAGTTAACATTAAGAGCATTATGGTTTGTCTCCAGCATTCACAGAGTCAGTCTGACATGTCAAATGTACGAGCTGCTCTCTCCAGAGCGCCGAGGATGGGCGTCCATGCACAGCCAGCGGCGGCCACGCTCGACCCTCTGCGGCACTCTGGCAAGGTGGCCACAAGGTCAAAGGTTAAAGGGCGGAGTTCACCAGGCGCTACACTGGCTGCCGTGGCTGCTGACGGACTGACAGTTGCTGTAGCGCTTCTTGACGATCATGCTGATGTAGGCCTTCATCAGCTTGGCGATGTCCATGACCTGCAGAGGAGAGGAAGAGGAGTGTCGTCTTCATGACATTCAAGAAGGCTGGTGTTTCACGTGATTATTTGCACGCTTTTGTAGATAAATTTATTATTTAAGGCTTAGTCACACCAGCTTTTCTGGCAGCAAAATTTCAGACCGAAACTAATTAATTCCAATGGAATCGCATCCATCAGTGGATTTGCTCGCCAAGGCAAATTTGTGCCGTGCTTTTTCTCGGCACAAAGTTCAACTTTGACATGTGAATATGAGCTGCTGGCTAATTGTAAAATTATTTGACAGTGCTGATGTTACCCAACATCCTTCACATGATTTATTTCAACATTTTTTGAAGGAGTATTTGTTGTTTAGTACGAACCATTTGCGTTTCAAAGACCAGCTCTCGTCCCTCCACGGCGATCTTGTAGGCGTTGGGCAGCGGAGCTCCGAAGGAAAGAATCTGTTCATACGGGAAAACCTCCAGAGGCCACGGCTCCCCTCGTTTGTACACCGATATGGCCTCCCGGCTCACGCCCAACCACAGCTCGGAGGGGAACGCTCCATCCTGACACTAAACGACAAGCGGAAACAAGCGTGAGAGCTCTGAGGTTTGACTGGACTCCTGAAAGATTTGTCTCCAACAATGAAACGCCTGAAGTCATGGATCTGGAACTTTAGTTAAAATAAAAAACATGAGCAGGGAATACATATTTCTAATCATGAAATAACTCTTCCTGCAACACAAGAAAACACTGCGATGACTTGTTGACATTATAATATATGAAGATTTTGAGATTTTAGCCAACGAAGAAATAGTTTTCTTATTGATAGGCTCGACATTGTCTGACATATTCCAACACTATTTCTAATACGATACTCAAGTTTCAGTACAAAAAGCAGCATTCTCATATTTAACCAAAAAAAGATAAACTTCTCAAAGAACAGCCAAAACTATGAACTATTTTGTCTCATTAATAGAAGCTTCCCTGACCATTAGTACTCATTTCTTAAATGTTTTGTGATCATGGAATTAAAGAAAATGTTGGGATGATGAGTTGATGTTAAAGCCCGATCGATATTTGAGAGATTTACTACTCTGTAATCATAAAAAAAACAGTTTTGACCACCTTTAATGTTGGGAAATAAGATAAAATACAATTGAATATAAATATTCCAACAAGCGAGCAGACTGATTTCAGTTACGTCCTCACCTCGACATTGAACAGCGTGGATCCGTATCCCTTCCACTCCTTCACCAGAGTCATGTATTTGACCATGGCCTGCTCCTGGTTCATCCCCTGCAGTTTCTTCCACTTGTCCATCACGCTGGTTCTCACCGCCGCCGCCTCCTCCCTCATCCACGCCTCCAGGCTGTTCTCCTCCTCCAGCTTCTGCCGACTCAGCGAGCCGCTCCTGAAGCTCCGCCTCAGCGTTCCCTCCAGGAAGCTCGAGCGTTTCCTCTCCGACGTTCCCGAGCGGTCGCCCACCGAGCCGGTGCCGGGAGCGAACGTCTTGGCAGAGTTCTGCACCCGAGCCCGCAATCGCACCATGGGGAACACCTGGGACATTTCAGGGACCTTGGCCTGGGAGATGTGATCGCCCTGGAGGTACTGAAGTCTCAGAGCAGCCAGGAACTGAAGAGTCTCCTCGGGGGCCGGATACTGACCACGAATGACGGCTTCATGGGCCTGCGGAACACAGAGGAAATGTATCATTGTGAAATACATGAGGTACAACAACCCCAAGACACCTGATTTATTACAAACTGAGATTTTAGCCAAAGAAGAAATGTTGCCTCATCACTAGGGCTGGGTATTATCTAAAAATAACGTTGATACTGGTGGTAATACTAAACCTAACTGTCAATACAATGTCAAAACAATTCTTTTTGATGCTTTGCGAAATATGAAAACCCTATTTTATATCCAACACAATATGATCTAAATCAGGAACTATCAGATTTAAGAAGTTAACAAGATTAAGAATCTGACCAAACGTTTGATGGCAGTTTTTGGTGATTGGACAACATGAACACATTTCTTTAACAACTAAAGGGTAAAAAGGCATCTGGAGACATTCCCTTATGCTTTAGGAAATTGTGATGAATCATCTGTCAATCTGTTGGAAGAATGATTTGTTGGTTTAAATTCTGTCTCACCTGTTCAAACATGAAGGCGAACTCCACGCTGTCTTTAGGAACGTTGTCTGTGTCCAAGAAGCAGTAGAGCTTGAAGTAAAACTTCCAGCCGGTGTTGTGTTCGTCTGGGCTGGCTGAAAGCCTGGAGAGCAGAGAGAGGGAGGTAATGACGGCCAGACACAAACATTTGTCTGCTTCAGACACAAACAGATACGCTAACAAACACACAGAGTAATGCTTACTTTTCAAACTTGGCGAGCACGTCGGCCACCACAGTGCGGCTCTCGATGGCTTTCTCTGTGGTGTCGTTGTGTTCAAACAGAGCAAACATGTTCCTGCTGTCCTCCATGGCCAGGCCGCGGATCAGCTTCTCCACCACCTGGCACACACACACACACACACACAAACAACCAACACTATTTTTAGAGGCATTTCCTAAAATGCGCAGATCAGATGAGATCAAACAATTGAAATAATGAAAGATGCCTTGGTTAAAGATTTTTGCACAAAAATGAGCATTCAGAAAAGGTGGAAGGATGAACTGTACTTTTAAGAGGGTCGTGGGTAAACTCTTCACACGTTTTTTAAAAGTGAACGCAATAGCTGTTTTCTTCCAAAATGTATATATATATATTATGAAAAACAAACTGTCACGTTTTCACTGTCTGGTTTCTATTTTCAGATCAACCAAATTGTGTTTTCTTAGATTTTACCTGGAGCACTCCAGCAGCAAAACCCTTCTTTTCTTCCTTTTAGGCAAACTTCTCAAATGCACCTGTATTTAATATCTTAACACTCTAACAGTCTAATGAAAGAACAATAAGTAAACAAGCCTTCAATCCCTGGACAAACAGATGCGTGTGGTGATTCAGAGGTCTAGAACCAGACTAGCACTGAAAACCAGCTTTTGAACCACTGCACACCGTGTGCTAAACACCTTAACCTGTTTCCCAGCAGTCCCAGTGGTCACCCACCTCTCCGGCTGTTGTGTGCGAGTTGATGGTGATCTTGCAGGATCCTCCTCCATGGCAGTGGACGGTGGTGCTCATGTCCTGCCGGGCCACAATGGAGCGGATCTCCTCCTGCGACGGGACGTTCTCTCTGGCTCGAGTCTTCCTCAGGGAGTCGAGGGAGAAGGCGGCGTAACGATCCATCTCCGAGCCGGGGAAGAGCTCTCGAGTCCTGCAGACAGAGTGATTGGGATTTGTCAATGTGAGTGCCCAAAAAACCCATTTTCTGATCTGTATTTTTTGATACACAAACTGTCTTCATCCGTCTGTCAACATGCCAGTACCTCTTCAGGTGGAACTTCAGGTATCTGAGGATGGTCCTGGTCGGGACGAAGGTGCAGGACATGCAGGCCAAGATCTTCCAGCTGCAGAGGTTCCCGGGGCTGCCGGGCTGCGGCGGACGCATCGTCTGCTTGATCAGCTGGCAGAAGAGCTCGTCCCGCAGAGGTTTGAGCTCCTGGCCGGTCTGCAGGATGCCCTGGATTATGGGCACCGGGTCGGCCACGGCCTCCAGGTGCTGCAGAGAGCTGAACACTTTGAGGGCTTCGTCCTGCAGCGTTGTGTAGCTTCTGTTTCTCGGAGCTGAGCGGGACGGAGGGAAGAGAGTTCATTGTTGGATTGTGATCATGTAGCTACGTAAAGTACATCACTCTGTTGGTGGTTGACTAATGTGACTTGTGACCTATACAAAAGTGGGTAATGCTAGCTTGTCTGGGTTGATCTCCAGTCTTGTTATTTTTGGCCTGAAGCATCATCTGTGCTGCTCAATGAGGCGGTCGGCTTCATGGAGAGAGTCACCAAACTCCCTTTAAAAATCTGTCAATTTAATTTTGCCTTGCTAGTCGCAAACAATTGTACCTTGTGAAAACCTTAATTTCCATTCTGATTCCCAACCCTGATAATACAGCAGCTTTGGACTGGAGTTTATATTTGCTGATATTTCAGTCTTACTTGATGACGTTTCTACATCTGTGTGACTCACCGGTGAGGTGGATGTCTCCGTAGGGCAGTGGCAACAGCGGTGAGTGCAGCGGGTGGTGGCTGTAGCGAAGGATGGGGTTCCTCTTGTAGATCTGCTCCACCACCTCTAAGTTCAGACAGTTCTCCTGCAGAGAGCAGAGGAGCCTGACTTCAGTACAATGCTCTGCCGATTATCTGAAGGTTTACTGGCTTACGAGGACTGACATCTTTACTACGATGTCTAGTCAATGAGTCAATGAGACCTGAAGTTTGGAATTATAGTATATTATCAGCTTTCTGTGTGCAGTTTGCATGTGTTTCCTCTCAGTCTAAACACATTTCTTACATGCTGGGATAGACTCTCGCCTCCAGAGACCCTGCACAGAAAATGGATGGTCTTCTTAAATTTTTAAGTCACAGTACTTTTAGTTACCCAGTTTATTTGTCCCAATTTGTCTTAGAGCTTTTGTCAAATATTTGATCAATTAAATGGCAGGATGTGTGGGCTGAAAACTGGTGGCGGAGTAAAATAACAAATCTTTAATACTGCATGCTGTTTATAAAGTTAAAAATAAAATTAAACTGAATCCGACTACCTTCAGAATGATCCAAAAATTAATCACCCTCTTGGAGCTTCTACACGAGTCTCCATCAGTTTAACGAGAGGTTTCCTACCTTGATGTCCTGGATGAGCTGCTGGGTCGGCGTGTCGATGGGAGCTTTGGTGTCGATGACGTTCTGGATGGAGTTGGCCCAACGTGTGGCCTCGTTCAGCAGCTTGCAGTAGAGACGGTACGAGTGTTTACGGCCGTACACGATCACGTTCCAGTAGCCTGTCAGCAGGACGCCGCCAAGAAGAACCGAAAGAGACGAGTCATGTTAAACAACGCAGCAGAGGAACAATTGTTTCCGACTGTGAGAACAGACACATCGTGGTTAAATGAAGCCATTTGGGCACTTAGATTCATCCTAATTCAATCTCAAATTACAGACGCAAGACACCAGAATAAAACTCAAGTAAATCAAGTCCATTTCCTTTTCTTACCAGTCTCTTTGAAAACCTTTTCGTCCGGCTGAACCACTGAGCACAGGCTGTTCAGCACCAGTGTTCCCAGCTTCAGGGCGTTACGCTCCGAGCTCTTATAGTAGTCCAGGGAATTGTGGGTAAGCAGGAACCAGCGCTTCTTCAGCTTCGGCGAGGCTTTTGTACTGTTCTTCATCTCTTTGTGCAACCAGCCTGGTGGAAATAAAGGAATCAGATGTTTGTGTTGCTAGAATTGTGTCTTTTCATTTTTACAAGCCCATGTCATTACAAAAGGTGTACAGTCAGCCTGACACAGCAGCAGCAGCAGCAATCAAAACTCCCAGTGTGAAAGCACTTAACTGCAGCTCAACCAAATGTTTAATGTGCAGGTTATTATGCTAAAACCTGCAAATTACATGAAACAATTTGGACATTTTGCACTGAATTATTCAGACATTTTCTGTCAAATTGTCAGGTTTTTAATGCCTTTTGTAACGCTAAAAACTTTCATGGAGTTTGGTGTAAGCTGCCACATATGTTAACCTGCAGATTTACAAATTTGTAAAATTCAAACAACTGCAAACCAGAACTCTTTGTTTTATCTGCAACACACTGATAAACAGATCTATTCTCATCTTATCTGACCACATCAGCAATGATTTTTTAATCATTACTGTTTTTAAGTTTGAAAAAAGTGAAACAAATACAAGATTAAAAAAGAAGAAACGGTCTCAATAAGTGACCAGCTTCCACAACAAACTCACAGATGTTCCTCTAACATTGTTCATATCTGTGTGTTGCTGCTCTGCTGCTGTAAGTCTGATCTAGTTTTCGGCCTAAATGCATTCTGGGATAAGTGATTGCGTGGTCACCTCGGATGATGAACTCCTGTCCATCAACGCGGGTGTCTCCTTTGGAGCGCTGCAGCAGAGTGATCCAGTGGTGCATCTCCTCGGGCGTGTCGGCGTTGCAGTGCAGCACGCGGTTCGCCGTGATCATGACGAAGGAGTTCGGCCTGTGATGGTTCAGGAACGCAGAAGAAGAAGAGAGAAGAATCAAACACTGACAGCTGACCAATCACGAAAACATTCTGCGCAGCTCGAACTCAGATTGAAGCTACAACTTGAAGTAATAAAGCAGCAATTCTTTATTTTTTGAGTTAGAGACATTTCTCCATTTTTAAACATGTACATAAGAGCAGCACCCCCTAGTGGCTGAGTTGAAAATAAAACTATGGAAATTAAAAATGAAAATTGAGTCACTGCAGCAGCAAACAATAACAGGACACAATAGAAGATAAGATAAATGAGTTGTTGCAAATATAAGGGACATTAAACCTAATGCAACTGTTAAAAGCAGCATCAGAATGCATTAAGTTCTTCATGTGGACTAGTCCAGCAGCTGTGTTGGCTTTTATCTTTTATCTGGCTCCTTCACTTTGCTATCGTGTGCTAAACAGTGCAGGTCTGCACAAAGAGAAGGCGTGGCGTGATGTTTGATGCAGGTCCTCACCTCTCTGGATTATCTGACGCACACACGGAATCGATCATCCCCACATCCAACGTTCCCTGAAGAGACAGGCCGAGAGAGTTTCAGTAACAGTGCTCAGGGTGTGGATAATGAGTTTGACCTTCCTCTGCCCCGTGGAAACCAATTATCTCACACACACACAAACACACACAGGGAGTAAAGCAGCAACACCATCACTCACAGGTACAACACTGGAAAGAGGATGAGGCGTTTCCAACATATATGTGTCCTGTTAGTTCAACAACAAGGACTACAACAGAATAGAAAAGAACAGAACAGAGCAAAAGGGGCTAGCATGAAAATAAAATACATCTAAAAGTGCGTTCAGATTGATTGCAAAGTGAATTCTAAAGGTGGCACAATCGAAGTCAGTGGAAGGAGAAAAGGAGATGTGAACAGTCAGATTTGCTAAAAACTAAGAAAAGACACATCCACATGATTTGAGATGTATTCAGTCTAATAGTTTTAACTAAAAATGTGCACTTATTCTGAAGCCATTTCACTTTATATACATACAGACACAGAAAACTAGTCTGAAGGTATCCCATTAACAGACACAGCTAGTGTTTCAGAGGTGTTTCTATACCATTTATAGGTTTCTATCCTTTTAATATTCCTGGATGTATTAGACCAGAGCGGTCAATGTTGCAAGTCAATGATCGGGACTGTTTTATGGCAATATCTGGTTTACTTTGACTTTTCAGGTATTTATGTCAACATTTCGGTCCAGCTATTTTTATCTATAAAACGTTTTCTCAATCAAATGTACGGAAAATCTACAGATAATTTACAATTCATGTGATATCACAATATGTATCAGTATGAAATGATCTTTCATGATCTTCATGAGTTAAGATTTTGACTTCATTTCGTTGTCGTTAAGACATCATTTGACAGTGTAACGTGAAGTTGAAGTTTTTAGCACCAATATTAAATGACAGTTAAATGTTAAAGAGATTTTTTTCTTCTTAAAAATGATCCATATAGTATTACAAGTCTTACTACAACTCCATTTCCCACGGTGCTTTGCTCCCTCCGCAGTACTCACCACAGCATTCTGGGGGTTGGCCTGCTCATCGTGCATCTCTCTGATCTCCTGTTCTGTGGAGCCGTGGACCTGACTCAGCACGCTGAACCACTGGCTGTAACCATGGAGACGACATCAGCATCAGCATCAAGGCATTAACGTTATGACAGCAGCCAATATGGGCATGTTTGAAAGTCCAAACTAATGAGATCTCACCTTATTAAGTTTATTTGGTAATCATTTGAGTCAAGTTATCTCACTAAACTGGGAACAATTTTCTTTGGGTTACAAAAAACATATGACCTATCTTATCTTACCTTATTTGGAAAATGTGAAGATAGGTGCACGTGGAATTCACGCTAAATAATTTTGTATTTTAATCCTGATTTACGTTTGTTTAGAAGTCAGCTTAAAGGTATGTGTGTCTGTGTGTGTGTCAACTGTTTTATGTCACACTGTAAATACGTTGAATCTAACATACCTAAGAGGAAACTCCATCTCTGTTTTTCAGATGAGGAAAAGATTTTCATTGGATGAAATGATGTTGGATTACATCCAATTTACTTCTGTCCAGTGCAATTAATGCATCCCTATTAGTGTCTCTGTGTTCTTATTTGTACATGCAC
>LKNJ01004173.1:18158-34732 GCA_002120245.1 Maccullochella peelii | reverse complement strand
TTGCATAGAAGAACATATGTTGTGAATGCTTCCAGCATTCACACCAATAAAGAACAGGATAACAATAGTGTGAATGCTTTTGTTGTGGGGAACCACTGGTGTGATCTTTAGCAATGTACGGTATTTTAAAAGATCTTTTTTTATGTAAAATCTTAACCTGAAAAGTAACTAGTAACTATATCTGTCTGCTAAATGTAGTGGAGTAAAAAGTACAATAGAAGTATAAAACAGCATAAAATGGAAATACTCAAGTAAAGTACCTCAAAATGATACTCAAGCACAGTACTTGAGTAAATGTACTTAGTTATTTTTTGCCACTGACAATTGGGAACCTTTTTCAATGCGGCAAATTCATGATACTGCTCACTGATTTATTTAGTGAGCAGGAAATTTGATCTCGATGATTGTCTCTCACCAGGTGCGTCCATGGAAAGTGCATCCCACTGGACACTCAGTCGTACCGCTGCGAGTGTGTGGAGGGTTACCGCGGTGCCCTGTGTAACCAACAGGGGGAGCTGTTCAACCCCTGCCGTCGCCTGTCCTGCAAACACGGTCGCTGCCAGATCTCAGACACAGGAGATGCCTACTGTCACTGTGAAAGTGGCTACACTGGGGAACTTTGTGACGCAGGTTGGTTTGCTCTGTCAGGCTGTAATCCTAAAAAAAAAAATTCAAAAAGGTGATATGATTAAATAACTATACCAATGTCTGTTTTCCAGAGTCTGAGTGTCGAGGGGAGCCTGTCCGAGACTTCTACCAGGTGCAGCGAGGCTACTCCATCTGCCAGACAACACGCATGGTCTCTTGGGTGGAGTGCACCGGAGTTTGCGACGCGGGGGCCTGCTGCACCAGCCAGCGGATGAGACGCCGGAAATACACCTTTGAATGCAGCGATGGAACCTCCTTCAGCGAGGAAGTGGAAAAGACCATCAAGTGCGGCTGCGTGGGCTGCATGTAGCACCATTAACTCACATTTCCTGCCGCTACCGAGCAGAATATAGAAAGAAAGGAAGGAAGGAAGGAAGGAAGAGAGAGGACTGGAGGATAGTGAGGGAGGGAAAGAAAGAAATAGAGACAGTATAAAGAATATATATAAAACCTCTATCTATATATTATGGACAACAATGTTTGTAAAATAGGACATTTCCTCCCCTTCCAAGGGTGTGTGACCTACAGTAACACAGAGAAACCAACATCACGAGCAACAACAACGGCAACAAAACCATTGCATCTGCGACATTGTTCCAAAGGGTGCAGAGATTTCAAAAGTGTTGCATTCAGAGTGAGGCATCCTTCCAACCCAAATTACCCGGTGTGAATTCCCCATCCATTTGTGAGGCCTCTGACAGCCTAGCCACCATCTACCATCTTTACTTCGTGGAGGCCGTGAGGACAGTGGGGTCCAGCCTGGCTAAGAATGGCCGAAGAGAGGCAGAGAAAGACAAAAAGAGAGAGAGCCAGAGGGATCAGAAGAGAGCTGGACCGTTTGACTTGGCAAAGCTATCTTGAGTTGAGCTTGGCTGGGTTACCTGGACTGGGCTGGATATGGTTTGGGTTGAGTTAAAGTTGGCGTTGGTTAGGTGTAGCAATTTCTCTGCCAGGACACAGTCATCCATCCACACATGCACATGTAGAAGTGAAAAAAGAAAAGGTAGGGTTAAGAGTGGCACATAATCCAGTGCGGATGTTGTAGCTTCGAGGCCAAGTGGTCTGGTGTCACAGTTGTTTGCTGTGAGGTACCATAACATAGAAACTCCATAAAAATAGAGACTGCACTGACTAGCAGCACTGAAAACGACAGTCATACACCCCTCTAAAGTACATGATCACACATGCATGGCGTACATACATTTACACGCAGTCTTTAACACTTGTAAAAGTGCGAGGGCTTGTGTGGTGCAATGATCTATTCTGTTCGTACAGCAAACCAATCTGGCGCTGGCAGTGCCCAGTGGTTATCAGCCCCCCAGCATTGCCTCAGGGTTAGGATGATTTGCATAATCCCACCCCCTTTGAGCAGGAGGCCATTTAGCCCTGCTCCTCTTGATGCCTGCAGTATTAAACTTGTGCAAACTGTTGCATGTGTGGAGAAGAGTTTGTCAACAAATATGTAGAGCTTCTTCATATCATTATAAATGTTATTACAAAACAAAAGGTTGCAGAATCATCTTCAGATTTTTGTTTTGTTCTAATTTCTCATTTTTTATTTTTGTTATATTTTGTTAAATTTTGTCTCATGATGTAATCATATCATTATAAATGTTATTACAAAACAAAAGGTTGCAGAATCATCTTCAGATTTTTGTTTTGTTCTAATTTCTCATTTTTTATTTTTGTTATATTTTGTTAAATTTTGTCTCATGATGTAATCTAACTCCTTTAGCCCCCCCCCCCAAAAAAAAAACCCCTCCCCAACAACCCTTTATATAGAAATGCCTAACAGATTCTAATATATATATATTTGTATTTCATTTTGGTATAGTATTTTTCTATGTTAAAGAGTAAGTCTGTTTCTGGAAGCTTTGGGACTGGTGGAAAGGCATTCAGTTGGTTCCCTAGGTGTTTTTATTTGTTGATCTCACTTGCGCCAACAAGGTAATTAATTACATTAACTGGCCAAAAATACAGCAGCTGGTTGGCTTTGCTGTATAGGAGGCAGTATTGGTCTAGAAATATGTTTAATATTGTATATGTTGTCTTCCATGTGAATATTACATCTAATTCATGAGAGTCTGTGCTTGTTTTTATTTATTTTATCTAAAGGCGTTTTCCTGTAGAAAGTGAAAGGCATAAATGTTGCTGACTTTCAAAAATTTTAAAAAGATGAAAAAAGGTAAAATAATGAATAAAAATAGCATAAAAATCTGTAAGGTATTTGTAACATCACTTAATAGCGAGTTACGGCAGTGTTTTCCTCCTCTCTGGCTCAGACATTCCTCATTTGCTGCAGGGGCTGGAGAGGTCAGAGCTGGGATTAAGAAATGTCCCCCTCAAATTTACCTTGTAATTACCATACCACACTTAAAAAGGTTTCGGATTGTTTTCATGTTCATTTTGTTGAAGTGCTGGTTTGTATTTCTATCATTTTAATTTGAGAGATGTTTGCTATAGAAAGAAGGTGTTTTTTTAGTTCAACAGAGTTAAAGTAGTCAAGCTCAACTGATCATAAGCTGCTGTCAAGCCAGAAGAAATAGGATGAAGATGCTTCTGTGGACGATGATCATGTTAAGTTATATCATCCCAGATCTGTTAGAATAGGCAACTGTGTGAAGCATTACATGCCTACTACTGACAGATAATAAATGAGAAAGGTCTAGACATTTCAATGTCTGTCAGTTCTGACTGGCTGTCCACAAAAAAAAGAAGAAATGGTGCCAATTACAGTGAACACAACAGTCATACCTGAATGTATAAATGTGTATAGATAAATATGACCTATGCTTATTCATGAAGTGGTAACTTTTAGCTGATATTTAGTTTCCAATGTAAGATATAGAAATCACATACTGTCCAATAAGTGACAGTCCATCAGGATGGCTTAAGGCATTGTTCTCCCTGCAGATTGGGATTGTGTTTATCCATTTTGCTGATCTAAATGTTAAAAGTCTCTCTATAGTGTGAAAGGCTGCAGACCCAGATCTCAGCTTAGTACAACGCACACAGAGCTCCTATTCATATTGCTACCCATGTTGACTTTGTTTTACATGCTGTTGATGTGATCCCAGTGGTGTACAATAACAATAAAAGAAGATCTCATAAAAGGATACTGATGAACAGTCACTGTAATTCTTAGGCTTTGTGCCTCGTAAAGGTGCAATCTTTAGTCGAATGTGGCTTTCTTTTCATGTCTCCTTTCCTTCCTCTGCACTGATCTGTACTGGACTGGTGCATTCAACTTCCTGGTAGACATCTTAGTGGTGCTTGTGCTATATTGAGATGTAATTCAGTTATCTGGTCACATGACCAGAAACACAGATTTTACATCCTATGAACTATATACATAAATATATGTTATTGTAAACGACACAATGTCTCTGTTGTATTGAACTGGTGCAAAAACTTAAGAAATATCCCTGGTTGGGTTCTGTCTGTTTTTTCTTTTGTTGCAGGATTGATGGTGGGATTAAACTGAAAAACTCCCAATAATGCTGAATGTATGTAGTGCCACCGACAAAATGTTTACCAAACCTCCACTCTTTTTCATTAATTAAACTTAAATGTGTGTGCTTTTAAGAATGTGTTGTCTTTTTTTTTTGACGAAACTCAAAAGCCGAAAACGTTTAAGCCAACACAGACGAGAAGTCCTTAAAGTGCTCAGAGGAATCTATAATGCTAACTGGGCAAATGACGACATGTGATTTGATCAAAATCTGCAGAACAGCTACTAAATGGACATTGTGCGAGATTATTTTCTTTCGGTCAACTGTTGTTTCCAAGGTCACGAACTCTTGAAGTCTTTGTTATTGTTATTACTGCGTACCATTCCTGATGATGAATGTACAACTAGTCAACTACTGTCAACAAAAAAAATACTTAAAGCTAACGGCCATTTTATCACTAACAAAAGCAACAAAAAGACAACCTGACATTTAAGATTGATCATGATTGATTTTTATCAAGAGAGAATGAAATCAGTGCAGTAGAGGAAATGAGTGAAGCTGTTTTCTTGGCCTTGACTGTGTGAAAGAAAATCAATACGTCAATATACTTGCCACTCAAGAGCGATTGGTTTCCTTGCGTGTTTCAAGGAGGGTGATGTTACATGTCTCCACCGGAACTCGCATCGCATCGTTCCAACATGACCCCCACCCCATCTGGGACAGTCGTGTCCCAGAAAACCACAACCTTGAATGATGGTCCCTGCAGTAGTTGAGCTGGGGGAGGACAGATTTTCCCCTTTACTAGGACAAGCAGGAAAGGAAAATGGCCAATTAGATTTGACTTCATTACTGGTGCTGAAGATGCCAGTCAAATCTGAACACACATACATGATACATGTTTTAAAATTCAGTGTAACTTACACTTCCCGAGGATATCATCTCCAATGTCAATCACAAATAAATCATAAGAAAAAATAACTCCAGCACTTGCCAAGAATCATTTTGAAGTTTTCTTCAGTATCAAAATATTCTAGAGACAGTTGTCTGTACATCCACGGGTACATAATGTACATGAACTACTAATAGCTAATTCAACATACATTTAATGCTGCCAATTTAGCTAAATGTAAACAAATATAGGTTCAAAACTGGGGCTCAAGTTGTAGCCAAGAGCTAAGTAAATGACTCCATGGAAACATTATACTTCCTGTTTACATTCCCAAGTGGTCTGGGAGTACAGCTGTCTCATTTTGTCTGAGCAAGTGCCCTTAGAGTCAGACTTTGAAAACTTCAGCTCTAGCTAACTAAATAGAGGCTTGGAGGGTTGATGTACAGAGATGTCTAGTAGAATGTAAGCAGAGTGAATACATGTACTCACCCTTAAATGTACGCTGTAGAATGCATTTAGCCATCATAGGAGAACACTGTAGAGAGACACCGTCTTTGGATCGAGAGAGGAAGCCACAGTGTCACCGAACAGTCGGTGCCCCAAGTGGAAAACACTGCTCACCTCAGCTGTGCAAGTCCTTATTCTAACAGCTCAGTGGCTACAAATGGATTTGTCTCACTAGGGCTCTGCCTGCTGATGTTACCACCTTGGACACCAGTGATGTCTGTGAAACAGAAACATCCCTGGTGTCCAAGATCCCTGAAGAAATCTTGTGAAAAAATAATCAGATTACAAAAGTTATCCAATTACAAAAGTTATCAAATTACAAGCAAAAGGTAATTGATTTGAAATGTAATCTAATTACAAAAGTAATTACAAAAATAATTAAATTTAAATTAAAAGTAAATTTGATTACAGAAAGTAATCCAATTGAATCAATTAAATTGGAAAACATTAGCACCTAATAACCATGTAAATGCTTAACCCGATCGTTTCTCTTTATGTATTCTTTCTGCGCATGTTTGCCCCATGTGGGGGTAACATTAGGTGAGGTGAACGAGTTTCCAGGAGGAACAGAAACATGGCTATAGCAAAACAAAACAGGTACAACTTTTCTGATTTAAGGATTAAGGATTGTTGAATGCCTCAGTGGTTGACAGGCTTCGAAATGACAAGCTGTTCAAACAAGTTTGAAAAGATCAACAAAGCCAAAAAAAAAGAAAAACTTCTTCTGTTATATTTCCGGCACCGACTTAGCGAATGTCATAAAAGTTATATTCTGATTAAATGCTTTGGGGCATGTAAACGCACATCTTATCTGATCACTTTATTTAGCGCACATGTAAACAGTTAAGTTGGAATCTCTAATCAGAATGATTTCAGTCAGGTTGAAGAAATATGTAACTGCAGCTACTAGGCTCAGTTCAGGTGCTCTCATGGGTTGGGCCCATTCAAAGAGCACAGGCTCACTTCATCATCTTTACGAAATAAGAAAAAGAATGGAGTTTCGAAAGTCGTTAAAACAGGGTTTATTGTCTGTGCTTGTTGTGTTGTCTGTCCAGCTTCAGTTGGATAGAGAACTTTTGCATTTCACCATTAAAGTAAATGAATCACTAATTTCCTTGTCATGTTGGCTTTGGTGAGAAGTCGTTCATTCACCCCGTTTTCTGCAGGGACTGAGGTGACGACGGCCAACTGTTTACCAATCTGTCCCACAGTGGGAGCTTCCCGTGGTGCTCAGGACTCTCGCCCGTGAGCCGTATGGCAGATCCCATAAGGGCTTAGTATGCTTCAAAATAGGTGCTTATCGATTGTCAAATGTCTGAAACAGACAATTCAACAAGCAGTGATTCGCCAGGCGTGTGGAGGGGAGACACTTGGCAGAGTTTGAACTTCTCCCTCAAGCTCTTTTTCGTTCTTCACACAACTACTTTCATCATTTTTAGCGTATACAAACGCTAAAAAAAAGCGCCATGAATGCCATCAAAGAGAGACAGTCCAAAAGAAAGACATGCGAAAGACAGACCTCTTGGGATTGGGATGCCATGAGGCGGTTATGACACCAGACTTTTTGCTTCGCCTACAAGTGCGGCCATTTAGAACGGATATAAATACTTGTTTGTTTCAAGGATACGCAGCCCTTTAGTTTTCACCTTGCCATTTGGTTCATTTCCTTTGTACTAACAAGATCCTTCTCCAAAATGTAGTTCAACGTTGGTTAAATAAATTAAAACACTGGTATAAATAAGCCAAGAAACCAAATATAAAATTCAAACATCTTTATATCAACTCCAGCAAAAATACAAAGTTCTTAACATAAAGATGTCATCATTCTCGAGATTACCACAAATAAAGCAGTTATTTCTTTCTAATATACAAAATCAAAATCTTTAAATAGCAACTGTAAAGAATAAACATGTTCAAGTTGGATATTTGGTGGGCTGTTTTAGATTTGCTAAATTAATTAGCCTACATGGAGTTCTTAAATAACAATAAAAACATGACCGACATGTTTTACATTTACAGATGATTAACCCTCTAAAGAGAAATGACTAATAAAAAAAAACAAAAACACTGTGCTAAAAAATGACAATTGACAATTCACTAATGCAAGTTACTACTGTGGAAGTTAAGACACTTCCCATTATGAGAACATCTGCCCGACAGTCAATGACAATAAAACATAACATAACAATAAAACCGCAACAGATTTGATACACAACTCAGAAGTGTGACTAGACTACCCCAAAAACTTCATATCCAACTTGTGAATAATCAGGGAAGGAATTTATCACCATGTAATGTGCGATTAATTCTAAAGAGGCCATAAACTTCATTCATATTAACCAAATATACATATTTTTCAGGCCTTTGTTTGGAAATATTGTTGACAAAGTAATACACAAGCCAATATTCCAAAGTCATCTCAGTCTTAAATGGGGTTGTTATTTTCAAAGATGAGGGGTATAAATATAGTTTTGGGTTTCAGTTCCAGGAAGGCAACAGCTCTAATGCAAGAGTTGCCAAATTAACAAGACTTAACACATGCAGAAGCAGGTAAAATACTAAGTCACTATTATGAGCAGAGAACAATGGGTGCAATGGTAAGAAGTGACAGCAGAGGTACAGTGATGAAAACATAAAAAATACAAACTTTTGTCATGACACATACAGATAACGCTTGTCTGTTTTAACAATTCAGATCTGTATTTTTCTTCAACATCTAATACAACTATAATAAGAACAGTTTTATGTTAATGCTCTGGGAAAATAGGCATATGAAAATAAACCTGTCAGGTAAGAGTAAATCAAAAAATCTGAATGTCTCAAGTCAACATAAGAATTTACAGATGAAGCATGAGGCACATACTGCGCGGAACGGAAACGATTTGCACACACTTGCAAATTAATGTTGAATGCCTCTCCAGCAATTGAAAGCTGTTATAACTAAAGGACAGGAATTTTCACATTGTACACATTCTATTACTTTACACTTCATAAATAAGGCACCTGGTCACAACAGTCACATATTCACAATGTTGCGATTGGAAGACAGGCTGGAGATACAAGCTGCCTTACTGTAAGTAAAAATTTTATTCAAAAGCTGATCTCCCTTCTCATAGAAAGCTCTCTGAACAGTAAATGCAGTGCATGCTATCATCTAAAACAATACCTATATACAAAATGGCAAAAAAAAAATCAACAAACAAAACAGGATGGTGATTGAATCAAAGCTTGACGTTTGTTATCCCAACTTTTAAAATGAGGTTTGATAGGCTATTGATATCTCCAGCCGTGTCGTAGAGTGCTGAAACACAAAGCCAAACAGCAACTACATCTGCTAGACATCATGTAGGACTTGTCTGTAGTCCCTGAACACAGAGCAAATGCTCAGCAAATAATCCATCACATTTGCATTTTTCACAATGAAGCTTTACAAAAGCATAAATGACTTTCAAAATCTGTTCCTTCTTCACATATTTGCCTACTGAAAAAGGTTATCCTCTGACAAGTTTGGTGAGAGTAATAATAGATACTTCTGGTCTTTCTGAATATATTCCAGAAAAAAGAAAATCACAAAATCCTCTAAATAAAAATGATCTCTCTCTGCAGGTCCATTTTATTTTGAAAGTGATGTCCTGGTGCGCTTAGCTGGGGTCTCTAGAAGCTTCTGGGTTCTCTTGGTTGCAGATTTTGTCGCACTGCGTGGCAACGAGGCTGCCTGACGTCTCTTTGCAGGGGACTTTAAAGCCCCACTTCTCGTCAGTGTGGCTTCGTCAGCTTTCCTGACTGATTGAGGAGATGCATTTTGTGTTTTCATCGACTTTGTGGCCCTCTTTAAGGGACTGGGGCTCCCACTCAAAGGGACAGCTGCCTCCATTTTTCTCTGGGATCTTGTTAATACCTGGTCAGGTGAGTTCTGAACCTTGGCATCCATGCTCTGCTGTGGAGTTTCAACAGCATTCTCTGTACCTTTGATTTCAGCGACTGTACTTTGAGATGATTCCTTTGTTTGGATTTTTACAGCATTCACTTTATTCACAGCGGGTTTTTCCACCTCTACTTTCTCTGCTTCAGTTTGTTTTTTATTGTCGCCCTTGCTTTTAGATGTGTCGACAGGGTTATGTTCAGATATTTTAGGAGACCCTAGTCGTTGAGAGCATCTCTTTGGCAATTCTTTTTTAGTTGTATCTCTTGAAGATCTACTACTGCCCTGAGCCTTGACTGCCCTCTCCTGAACAGGAGTCATTTTTTTGCCAGCCAATGTTTTCGTTCTTTCCACTTTTGCTGCAGACCCTTTCATTTGTTTACTGACTGGTAGGGATGATTTCTGTGCCTTCAGAGATGGTTTCAAATTTGACTTAGTGGCAGACTTCGTGTTGGCCAGTCTTTTCATACTGTTGGTTCTTAAGGTTTTTGAGGCCTCTTTCAGTCTAACATTGGTTTGCTGAACCTGCATCTTCTCTCGGATATTAGAGTATTTCCTCAAGATCCTTGCACTTGCTGGATTCTTTGACTTACCAGAGGATTTCTGGGATTCACCTATCTGTACACGCGCTTCAGCAGAGGAGTGTGACTTAGTCAAAGTCTGCGTAGTACTGGGAGATTCTCTTCTCTCTTTCCCTTTTACTGCATGTGCCTCTTGCTCTAGTGCTTTAGCTATCAGTTTCTGACTCTTAGGGTTGCTCTTTACAGGAGTGGCAATGGCAAACTTTTTCAAATGTTTCTTTAAGCGCTCTGCCTGTAGGCTTGGACATACCCCCGGAGATGTCCCTGAAGCACTAGACGAGCTGTGGAAGCACAGCTGAGTTTCTGATGGAAGACGTGTATTCACCTTCTTGACAATAACGAGGGACTTTGTTTCTGTTGATTCAAGGAACCAGCGACAAATACTTGTGAGATTAAAACCTTTCATGAAGAGCATTTGGACTGGGGAGTATTTCTGGTGCTCTAAAGACTTTGTTTTTCGCGCCCTGCGTTTACTTTTCCATATAGCTGCCTGTCTGTCTGCTCTGTTTTTGTATTTTGTCATTGGCTGACCCTCTTTGTCCATTTGCACCCAACCTTTTTGCATTTTATCATACTTAATGTTCAGATTTGTAATTAGGTGTTGGTTTTCTTCTCCAGTCAGAGTCTCAAAGAATTTGTTTGTTTGTTTTGGGGGCTCAGGTCTTGGTGTAATGACAGGGATGGCTGAGCTGTGGGGTACAACAGATGCAACAGACACCGGAGGGGGCTTCACCTGAGCTTTAGTTATTCTTTCTGGCATTATTCTGATAGGGAAAGCTACATCACTCTGTCTTCCAGCTACAGTAAGAGCACTGGTAGAAGGTGCAGCCAATCTTTGTGATCTCAAAGCTAATTTCTTGCTGTCCACTCGTGTTGACTCAGTAACAAAATGGTGGGACATTTCAGGCTTACTGCTCTCACACCTTAATGGCATTCTTGTGGGTTTGTCTGATACGGAGGAACTGCCATCATCTCCACTTGCAGACCTATCTACTAAAGATGCTACATTTGGGTCCTGCAGCAAAGCAACATCACTTGCTTCTGCCTCCTTTCGGAGAACCCGCTTACTTCTTAATGCGATAATCTGTGTTTGCATTTCAGTCTTTACCGGACGTTGATTTTCTAATGGACTTGATTCCTCACCGCTAAGTTGTTGTTTCTCATTTTTACTGTCGTCTACCTTTGCAGACCTTAGTTTCTGTTTGGTCTGCAATCTACCTTCGCCTTTTAGTATTTCTTCAGAGGTTGTCTTTACTGGCTGAGTTTTTTCTATGTCCACACTTGTCTCTGGGACTGTGTTCTGTTGGGACTGTTCAGAGGATGCAGGGGGAGATGATCTGATTAGAGGATGAGAAGTAACAGGAAGCGGAGAAGGAAGGGGGAGGGAGGGGAAGTGCTCTGTAGAAGGAAGAGCATGGTTAGCAGTAGGTTTTGGAGATGAAATGGAAGTGACAGCATTTGAAGCAGACGGCGATACTGGAGTTCCAGCTGGCCTCTGGCCGGCTGATCTAAGTTGCCGTTTGGACTCAGTACTTTGAGAATGATCAACAGGCTGATCAGAGAGGACATGCAAACCATCCTGATCTCTCTGTTGTTTCTGGATTTGTTTGGTCCTTGCAGGAAATTTAGATCTTAGGCTTGATGTTGTGGCAGAAGATGATTCTTTCACCTGCTGAATCACAGTAGTAGTCTCAATTGATTTTACAGGTATGTGTGTCTCAGGTAGACGTTTCTCCAAATCTTTGCTTTCAACAGTTGAATCAATAGCTGTATCAAGAGAAAAAATCTTGTTGGGTACATTCTGACTGGATTTCACTGGGCTGTTATTAGGTAATGTGATGCTGTTACTTGATCTACGACGCAGACTTCTGTCAGAGGCTGATATGGGTCTACCATTAACATAACCCACTACCACTGATTCTGTTTGTCTTAACCGCTTAGGCAGCGAAACTACAGTACCTCTTTTTCTTCGCCAAGGGGGTAATTCCTTCAAGAGTGCGTCAAGAGTCTTTGAAGACAAGTCATAGTCATTATCATCTTCAGTCTCTAAACACATACCGTCACTTGCCTCAGATGTTTTAATTTCTGGCTCTTTCACCATCGGCTCCTCTGCTGAACCTGTGGTGTTGGAGTTTTCTGTCACTTCAAAGTTGTCATAGTATATCTGTGTGTCTGGCTGAAGTTCCTGAGGTTGCTCATCTTGTATTTCGGCTCTTTTATTTTGCTCTCTCTCTTCCTCAACTTGATTCACCGGTGATGGGGTGCTATTCTGCTGGAGAACAGGCTCACTGTTAAGCAGTTCATCTGATGAAAGCTGGGGCTCAGCTTCTACGATAATATTCTCTAATGGTTCCACTACTGTTTCTGCCACTATTTGCTCTGTACTTTCACGCATGTCCTCTTCAAGCTCAGACTTGTTATCTTTTTCTGCTTCAAATGCAGCACGAGCAACACTTTCTTCGCTTCCTGTTGTCGTCCCTGAATCTGCAGTTTTATCCTCTTCTACATCTGTGTTCATATGTGTTTCTTTGTTCTCTGTTGGGGACCTTATTGGAGATGGAGGAACAGACTGCCCCTTGCTCTGACACTGATCTGTCTGACTAGTTTCAACTATAACTTCTACTTCACTGGCTGCTTCCTCCAGCATATGTCCTGTTCCTGGTATCACACTCTCATCTGACTCTTCTGTGGACATTTGTTGATTCATTGTCTCCCTGCATGCTCCAGCAAAAGGCATATCCACAGGCGGTACACCCTCAGGCTTTGAAAGCATTTGTTTCGGAGTGACCAATGTGATCAGCTCTGACATTGGATTAGGACAGTTGCCCCTCCCAGCCAATGTACGGACAGTTTTTAACTCCCAGATTTCATCTGAATACATATGTCCTCTGGTGCTTTTTCTTGCATTGCGGCGTGGGAGCATGCTGCGCTGCTGTTCCTTAAAACACTCCGTAATTGGTTTGTCAATAAAAACAATGTCACAGTGGCCGAGATCAGGGTCAGCCATTCCCCTACAAGCAGAGTCCCTGATCTGATGATCAGAGGATGCCCTGATGGTCTTCCTGGCAGTCCGTGGCGAGTCTGAAGGAATGGTCATGTGGACTGAAAACAATTTTGCTGGTGTATCTTTGGGATGCCCGAGAGTCTCTCTCTGCCTAGCTTGATGTATGTGACTAGCCTGAGTGTGTCTTTTCACAGAGGAGCTGAGTCTAGCACTATGAGTCTCCATTTTGTTGGATAAATTTGAGTTACCCTCTCTTTCCTCCAAAGTGTCAGAGTGAGATGAAAGACAGGCGTTGAGCACACATGACAACTTCTTACCAGCAGCAACTTTGCTGGCCATAATTTTCATCTTCAGAGGCGCATGATCGCCATGACGGTTGTCCTCTGTGTCCACTGGATTATCAGTAGTGATGGCCAAAGCCTGGTTAGTCCCTGACCCAGGGCTGCGAAGATCCAAAGCAGGGCTAGCGGTACCAGACAATTTCTCTGGAACTTTTTTCATTGCACAGTTGCTTGGGATAAAATGGGACATATCCTGGACTTCTGACTTGGGAGTGGATTCATTGGGAAACCTTAGCTCAGGACATGACTTCTCAGGGGTGACTGTGCTGGATTTTGCAGTGGAACAAGTAGTTCCCTGGATTCCAGAAGTAGAGTTAGAGTCTTGCTGTGTATTGGAAGATGCCAGTGCTTTGACCTCCGTCTGTAGAAAACCTATGGCGTCTACTATCTGTCTCTGATGGTGGGGGCAGAGTTTGGCCATGAACTGTTCCAGTGTGGAGGTGGACTGCAGGTCTTTTGCCTTTGCAACACCCAAGTCAGGAGACTCACTGGAGGGGGGAAAAAAGAACAAAATGGATGTAATTGCACATCAAGAAGAAGCAATGTTGATTCATATTATTGATTGGTATGCAATGATTATATTTATGCAGACAATGTCCCTAATAAAATTGCCAAAAAGTGGTGGAGTTGAATTTTTGTGAGAAATAATTCACAAATGTACATTATTTATCATTGCATATTTATTAGAAGAATAGATGATTTTAAAAGTGAATCTTTCATCCAGTGAACTTGACCAATTACACTGTTACAGCTATTACATTTTTCTTCTTTGCACAGTGGTGCTTTTTGTTACAGTACACATCAAGAAAATGTCACACATGCACAACACATTTAGTAATGGTGGCCCATTTTGATTAAAACAAGTCAAACACATGTTTATCGCTTGAAAGAGCAAATACATTAGGAGGAAATATAGAGTACATACAAATATCATTTTTGTCATCATGTATGACTAGTGGAAAGGGTGACATAGATACAAGTGCTCAACAACTTAAGACAAATTGACCAGTAAAAGAACGATCAAGCGTAACTGAACATATGCAAAATTAGTTATTATATAAAAAATATATTCTAATACCTATGCAAATCTAAAATAATAAGTCAATGGGGGGGGGGGGGGGGGTTCTGTATTTTTTGGCTAAAGTTTTGTTAGTGAGGTAGGTCTATTACAAAATCCTCCAATACTTTTGGAGCATTTATACCATCACATTACGCCAAAAATATATTTATCTTATACCTCTGAAAAGTTTATTTTCTTTGTAAAAAAAAGTTCTTCCGAAGCTAGACTGTGGTCTTTTAACAGGAAAATGAATAGACAAATGAAACCCCATCTGGATTCCTGAGGTGACATGTCACAAGGCTATGTTGTGTAATGAAAAAGAAAAATAGCTTTGAGCACAGTGTGTACTGCAGAGCAAGAGGTGCTGGCAACATGTAGTCAGTAAAAAAATGGTTTGTATACAACTATAAATAATACTACATTGCAAAAAAGCATGCTACTAATATTTTGATTTTGACTTTGTAAAGCTGAAGTCTAACTTTTCACATTGCCACCTTTGAGCGATAGCAAAGATGGTGGAATATCGAGTGTTAAGCTTGCTACGTAGCATCTACTCAGTGTTAGTTTCCAGCTATATAGCAAAGTGAAATTTCATGGATCAAATAGGTAGCTAGAATGTGGATTTTTTTATACCAGTATTTACTTTGTTGAAAACAGTCAGGCAAATTGGCCTTTTAAAAAAACATTACAGATTTCAGCTTTAAAGGGCAAAGGTTATAATACAACCTTTGAGGTGGGAGGCATGAATGCCGCATGTACAGTAAGTGAGAAGAGTCTTAGGACTTTTTGTTGAAATCTTCAGAAATTCTGTTTTAGGATGTTACATTAAGCAGTTTTTTTTATTATGTGCTGTTTGAGGCACTGAACTGGAAAGAAACGTGTTAATCAAATACCCATTGGTCTTCCTGCCAATCAGTCTTACCTGCACTAAGCTAATATTGACATTCATCGTGTAACAACGTACAAAAAAAAAAAATAAAAACTGTGAAAAGATGTACTATGGGTTTTTTTTTGCTCCAAACACAAAATGATTTGTACAGCATGCCAAAAAATCTCAAATGTAACTTTTAGAGATTTTAAAAATAAATTCTAGAGATTAAAAATAAATAACATTTGTTGTAACTGGAACCAGACCAACTTTTTTGCTAAGATCATTAACTTCACATCCCTGTTTGCAAGGTCTAAGGAGTAAAGTGGAGTACCTGAATAATGAGTGGTAAGTGTTTCATCCCTGAGGGTTTTGCTCCCTGTTTCACTTAGCATTGCAGTAAGAAACCCACACCAAGTACACACCTTTTTCTTGCAGAGGAATAAAATAACCAAACTAACAAGCAGAAGCAGCCAAATTACAACTCAATTCCACAATATTTCACAAGCACACAAACATGGATGTGTTGACACATCCACAGTATTCATTTACTGTACATTAGGCATATAAATAATCTGGCAATTATGAACTACTATATGGGGGATTTAATCATACATCTTCAGTGAACCATTAACTAGCTTTTTACACTGGTTTAGTGATATTTCAGGTTCACAGTTAATTTACTTGATACATTGTTGACTTGACGGTAAACACACCAGCACTCCAGTATTTTCAATAACACATCCTCAAGATAAACCTCACCATATACAACTAATTTCCCACTGACACATATGATTTATGATTCCAGTCATGCAAAATATACCCAGTGTCATTTCTTTATACACTGTAAATGTTTAAATCAAATATACAAAATCTGAACATACTTTTTATGGACAGGGATACTCTTAAGTCATTTGAAGAGCCACACCATTTGCAGTTGTGTAGAGACTTTTGTCCTAATACGTTATATTTAGCAAGCAAAAGATACCCAACTTGTGTCAGAATAAAGTGGGACAATCTTGAATGTTATTCCTTCACATCGATCATGTAAGACAGTTAAATATACCTTTTAAGCATTATCTACTTATTTCTATAAACACTTCTGTGAGTATTTTTGTTTTTTTAAAGCCATTTACTACATTCATGGTTACTTAAGTGGTGATAAAACCATTTATTAATATTGATTAATAACTACTCCATCAACAAAATAACTCCAAATCATATCATCAGTTTGATTAGGTATGTAAGGGGAGGTAAACTATTCCCCCTCCTTAGGAACAAAAAAAAAAAAAAAAAAAAAAA
>LKNJ01004173.1:0-18065 GCA_002120245.1 Maccullochella peelii | reverse complement strand
AAAAAAAAAAAAAAAAAAAAAATGCACTGGCCGAACAATGATCCCCCAAAACCACTCCATCCGAACCCCAAAAAGAAAAAAAGAATTGAGACAAACTACAAGGATACACTGAAATATTTACATATGTTTGAATTTTGACAGATTTTCTACCGTCTTATATAAACTTTATGACAGCTCTTTCTATAAGCTATTCGCCTTTACTCAAAGAATTTTACAATAAACGGTGCATTGTGTATGTGAGAAATTGCTACATAAAACAGCTATGAACGGTAGACTGTGATATGGGTTTTCCAGATGAGGTAGTGGACCATTAGATTTGCTACAATAGACAATGAGGAGAGCAAAAACATATTTTGCCCGTCAATAAAACCAAAGCACTTGTATGTCTTTAATTAGAATGCATTCATTAAAATTAAGTGTTAAGTGGTTTGATTAATGCTGGATGATTGTCTATGCAAGAATAATTTAATTAATAACAGCTAATGAGCAACTAGATCTGACTTAATCTATACATGTTTAGGCCTACTGCTTTGTTTTATTTTGGCAACTGAAGCGGTTATTCTGGCATTTTGCAAATATGTGTAAGAATTACATGCAATCTGGAGTTGGTCAGTAAGTTTACCATACAACATAAAGTTATACTATTTTTACAGTGCTATTAACACACAAGTGTGCAAGTCCCTGAACTATATTTTACTGCTGAACTAACTCTCACTTAAAAATGTTTATAATCCGGGCAATTTTAAGTAATATATGACTGCAAATATAATATGAGTTAAATGCTTGCCGTTACGGAATCATTGCTTTAAATCAAAAATCCACGTTCATCTAAGCAACATTGTGTTTATCTAAAAGGCTGCAAGATATGCAAAAAATGATTACCAACATTTGCTAGAGCTGTGTATTAACCTAATAATAAAAATAAAAAAAAGGGCCATGGTCCCATATTCTGCAATGTCCTGAGGTATAAGTGATAATGCACAATGAAGTGTCCTGATAAACAAAATAATGGACGAGGCAGAGTAAAAAAAACAAAAACATGGAGTTCCCCCTCTGATGAGTCCACCAGGCAAAAATTCAATGAAAATGGCATGTAATGGCAACAGGGGTTTTTAACCTTAACATATAGTAACAGCACCATGACCCAGCCTTCTCTGTGATATTCATTTTAAGGATGTGACATCAACCTGAGCTTTGGTATAGACACTTAACACGGAAATATCTCAAGGAAATGGCGAAAGTAAAGTGTCAACCCACACTCTCTGCATGGTTGGCTTCAAGACAATCTTTTTTTCCCCCTACAAATCCATAAAGCATAGTTTTGGACACAGCAATGAAATGCAAACTATGATCCACACAGTTACAAAACATATTGCAGTAAGTCTGGGCTTGTCTGTAACTACACAAAGGTTATCTGAACCAATAAAAGAATCAAATCTAAGTGGACTCATTAATTAAATTTGTCTTTGAAGTACAAACACAACAGCCAGGAGATTAATTATCACTTTTCCCCTCCCCAGGGACAAGAAATGTATTTTCATTGAATTTTGCCTTGGTAACTTGAGAAGTAGGTGGATGTGGATTGAGGCATGATTGTAACATTAGCTAACTTGGCTATCTAGCAAATGTTAGCAAGCAAGCAGTCAGCCAGTACGTTAGGTTCCATCTGCTAATATTGCTTGATAAAGTTCAGGGTTTTTTTTTTTAATAAGAGAATGACTTTATGTGCCAAGAGCTTTTAAAATGATAATACTGCACCTCGATCTTACTTAGACTCACGTGAACACAAGACTGATTTTATTTTGTTTACCTGAAGTAAAGATTTTTTTTAAAATACCTGAATGTATTGTAGAGTTAGGATTTATCCAATACCAAGAGTTTAGCTAGTGCACTATTAGTGACTGTGAATAATTAGATCACTACAACGGAGTGCCATCCTCACAAACCAGGCGAGTGTTCTTAATTGACCTGAAGAGACAATTGTTTATCATGTACTATGGGCAAGCAAGATGTATGTATGGATGTATGCGTATAATGCATTATACATATGTACATAAATACTAACTTATATTTTTGCATTATTTTGATGATGAAAAGAAACAGAAAAATTCTTCATCTTTCTCGTGTCTTAGAGAAAGACATCCCAGAGATAATACCTGAAGACGAGCCCTAAACCACATAGAACTGAAATGCTCTGAAGGCTTACACTGGCACTGAAATGCTACTGATAACTAGTTAAGGTAGGCTGTGAAGATATCAGAGTAGGACACCCATACCTGTTCAGTACGACATCCTGAAATGTTATCCGATAGGGATGTTTGGGTATGCTATCCTTTCCTGTTAGAGATGACTTATATGAAGCAATGACTTAGTTAAGCATATCTGTAGCTGAGGTATATTTGTGTGTGTACAGTAATTCATAACCGGATAGAGACATTTTCTTTGACTAACAAGTACTCATCCCAATCTGAATTTATCCTGAGTGCAGTGAAGGCAATGAAAATAAACTAATACCATTAATATAGCACAGCAAAATATACAGAAAAAATATAGGTGACAAAACCTGTTATGCTTGAGAAGATGAGCTTAATTTGGATTCAAAAGGAAAGTGAAATTCACATGCTGTTCCAACAGACTAGAATAATAAATAAATATTTTGGATAATAGTGTTTGGAATTAATAAATATTTTGAATATAATAGTGTTTGGACATACTTTCATACATCTCCAGTGTCCATTTCAGTCATAGAAGTGCATTTGCAAAAAAGTGACTTTCACCATCATCCAAACACTTTACAATAATGGATGCTTAACATGCTTTCAACTATACTTGCAAGGCCTACACCCACACACGAATTAACTACATCTTGAACATATTCCTGCTCTGAACAGTACTGAGAGAGAACACTGAGGGGCGCCACTTCCTTAGACATGATTCAATTTGGCTCTGTGTCTAAAGAATACCTTTATATAGAGCCAGGAATGATTATTTTCTAAATAACTGAAATTATTTAACAATATACTGTAGTATATTAAAATTCTCAACAAATAGCAAGTGTGCCTTGCAGGCACAATATGTAGCGCAGAGAGACCCTTGGAGTGTTTAAGATAGATGGCCATACACAAATATATTAAAGTATAAATATGGGTTAAATGTTACACACAACTAAGGTTTTATGGAAAAACAAGTCAGCTATCACTACTGTCTGGCAAATGCAACATCTGTCTGGTTAAAAAGTACATCATTTAGTACTTTAGGGTTACATCACTCATTTGATGAGAGGCTTCCATCATGGAAATCATTCCCATTCTTTTCAGATGCACTCTCCCTTTCCTCAGAAACAATAAGCTGGGAGTGTTGGAGTTCTTTCCTCTCTGGGGACCGTGAAACACCCTGTTCCTCTACCTGGCTTATCAGCTTCAGTTTCTTTTTGGGAGGATGTTTCAAGGTCCCCAGTCGCTCTTTAACTTTGTATTCCAGGGTGCTGTGTGGAATGCCATAGATCGTTTGGGCTTTAGACACACTCATTTTCCCACCCATCACCACCACAATAGCCTCTTCAAGCAGCTCAGTGTTGTACTGTCGATATCGCCCGCGTTTCTTCCTTGGCTGCTTGTTAGCTAGGTCTGACTCTGAATCCAGAGGATAGTTTCCCCCGGAGGCCTGGCGGTCAGTGTCGTAAGGCCAGTATTCCTTCTCTGAACCTGAGCTACTAAAGCCTCCGCTGCTCTTTTTCTGGATCTGCCTGGGTAGAATGGAACGAGGCGTTTTTCCCAGACCGTTCTCACAAAGTGAACCTGAGTATTCGGTGGACAAGGAATCCCAAGACGGGTCTGTTCCGGCGGCCAAAACTCGCACCTGGGGAATCTTGAGGTCAAAAGATGATGACTGAGAAAGGGAGAGGCTGTGGTCCCTGCAGGCCTCCTGGAGGTTTCCTTTCTCATAGCCAAGTGACTTTGTCAAAAGTCCAGCGGCTTCCAACAATCTTGGTATGTCTTTAAGGCGCTCACTAGCCTCACTGTTGGTTTTGAGTTTGAGGACGGCCCCAAAATGAGTTTTGGAATTCCAGGAAGCAGATCCGTTTCTGAAAAGGTCAGCGGGTCTGGAGCTGTGGTTATAGCCGAGAGGTGACTCTGGGTCGCTCTCCAGATCGGCCTCCTCTTTGATGTGCAGCGAGTATGCAAGAGATGAGGAAGGCTTAAAACGGGTGGAGTGGCCGTTATTCTCCCTCCTCCTCCCATCCTGTAGGCTCCTCATAATCAGCCCGACATGTCCGTCCGCTCTCAACGATCGCCTGATTGGATGGAAGGAAATTGGGTGTAAGCAGAGCTTGCACAGTTTCTCTTTTCTAAAAGGAGGATGGGTTGGGGAGGGGAGGATGTTGGCCACTCCTTTATTATATGACCTTGCTTTGGTAACATCACTATCTTAGTAGGTAGTGTGTGTGACTTTTAAGAACAAAAAAGGCTCAAGTTTGACAATTTTTTTATTTGCTTGCTGTGATGATTGTTTACAAATTTTGCATCAACATAAAAATAAAGAAACAAAACGAAAAGAAAGGGCAAAGAAACAATGAAAATAAAAGCAAAGAAAAATGCATTTATTGGAGTACATAAAAGGTCTTCCTGAGGCTCAAAAGGCTTAGCCAGAAGGAGGGATTATTTGTCATTGCAGTAAGGCAGCTTGGCATGTAGCCGTTAAGCAGGGCAAAATAACTATGCCATACAAAATGACTAATGCAAATAAAGCTCTTGACATTTTGTGTGTGACGTTACCACTGAACAAGCACAGCAATAAAAGAGTAAGCCAGCAGAGGGTTGTTGTGTGTAACAAAACTTAACTGACTAACTGAAGTGTGATCCTTAAACGAAAAGGATTCGCACAATTCATCTAGAGCGAAAGCTTTTCCGCTAGTTAAATCAAATTTTAATTAAAACAAATATTTACTTAAGAAAGGGATAGTGTTTTTCCCCCAAATGAAAAATTATGAGTTGATCTCCAGAGTTGTCATTGTATAGACATTACTTGGGGGGTGAAATGGGCTGATTATCTTTAAACAAGAAATGTTCCAACTATTCCTTTAGAATCTAAATGGCTTAATTTGGGTTTTCTAAAGTTATTACTCTATAGACCTTAAATGTTGATAGTTTTCATATAGATAATAGCCATTTTTATCAAACTGAAGACAGTGTGCATTCTGTATATTATATTCAAAGTAAGATGCATAACTGCCTTATTCTGCTAGGAAAGATCATCGCTTTTAGATCCCATCAGCTCTCATAGCAGCAGAAGAGGAGAACGCAAAGCCAGAGGTGCTTAATTAATCCAAATAAAAATTGAATTATAGGCAGATTCAAGCCCAATGAGTATAACAGTATCTTGACACAAAACAAAACTATAAAATAAAATAATATTTAGATAAAAGATATTGTCTGAAATGTTTGATTCAATTAAGAATGAAATAAAATGGCAATTTGTCTATGGAGAATATAATTAAAATGTTTTCTGACTATGCTCTACGGAAAAAGTTGGCATCATGTTTGTTGGAAGCATGCATGATATGAAAACTACTCGACTCCCCTTCATAGTAATAAGACGTTCAAGCAATGCTTACATTTTGATATTAAAACAAATGAATGCAATCTTTCTGTGGGTGAGGAACATGGTGTGCAAATGTGAAAGAATTCATTGAAATACCTCTACTACTACCACATTACTTCATCACTGAGAATCTCTTGAGTAATAAAAAAGTATATCTACTGCATTTGTGCAGGGCTTCAGTCCTCAAGGAGCAGTTTCTCATTGTTTTATTTATCCTGGAATCTGTCACAGTGATCTATGCTTTTTTGACAAAAGGTGTTGCAAGATACAGGAATATTAGCAGGCTGCAATACCTGCAGTAAATTAGCAGCAACAGCCGATGCCTTGTCAGACAATAATGAACAGAAACAGAATAAAGCCTTTCTGTTAGCACAATCCCATTTGTTGTTCATTTTCATCAAGCCACTGGCTGAGTAATCTCCAATTTCAGGACTCAAATTTCAGGCCTCAGCTAATGCCCGTAGCATTAATACCACTACACGTAACCCATACAACATGTGTTAAAAAATTCAATTAATTCCAAATTCATTTTGTAGTCATCCTAAACTACAATGCAACAGATCTTCAAAAACATTACTGCTTAAGGACTGGAGACTAAAGAGACGAAAAGAAAGAAACTTATCTTACCCTTTGAGCGTGGATGTGGCTGCAGAAAGGCAAGGACTATGGCCAGGCAGGCTGCTGCTGCTGCTATAGCGATTCTTTTTGATAGATAAGTCAAGAACTCCATCTGTTCAAAAAAAAGGCAGAAAAAAAAAAAAAAACTCCATGTAGGTTCAATGTTAAGTACAAACTGGGGTTATCACCAGTGCACTAGTTCAGTCTTGAATAAACTGCTCTGTAACAGAAGTGTCTAAGTTCACACTACCTTGGTCACTAGGCACAGCCGGGGGCTTCTTGATAGTGAGGTCAAGAGGAGCATCCTGGTCAGCCATGAGGAGCTTGCTGAGGACGGGGTTGTGGTTATGTGCAGGCCCAGCCAGGGTGGCAGCAGGGCTGGTAGAAGGAGGAGCCCCTGAGAGCAAGGGTGGGGTCGGCGGGCTTTGGTCAGGGGGAGGCTGGGAATCTGAGCAACTGTCCTGAGGGGAGCTGGTTTTTGAGGTATATTCGGCAGCAAACTGTCGGATCATTCTCTGAAGGATCTCTCGAGCCACTAATGGAATGTGTGGGTCCAAGAAATTTGGCACATCTGAAAGGAAAAAAATATGGAGTTAAAAACTGTTAAGTCTGCATTCCTTTACTGAGCTGTAAGTGATCATAAACATTCACAACCACATTGTATGAATATTTTTCAGCCTGCAAAACAACCAAACAAAAAACACATGCATGCTAAAGTCATTTTCTGTCAGCCATAAGAGCTGCAGTTGTAGGAATTTGAATTAATTCGTAAAACATTAATATTTAAATAAAAGCTTACTAAGTGACGATTGCCGTCCACCATGTTGTCTGCAGGTTCTATTGTACTAAGGCACGTTGGTGTCATAACAATGCAAAATACAGACTCAATAGGCCCACTCCATCACTGAGACATCAAGACTTACCTTTTCTGCAGAGGACTGCATTGAGAAATTCCTCAGCTTGTTTCTCTAGTCTGCTGATTGTGGTCTGATCTTTAACCAGAAGAGGTTTGGGTGTATCGTCAAGCCCCTCGATGCTTAAGTCAATTAAGTGTTCCTGTCAAATGACAAAACTGTTAAGTCAGTGGTCTTAAGACTTAAACAGGATACAAATATATACTGAACAATACATGGGAAGATTTTTACTCAGTTGACCGATTTCTCCTCACTTAAGGTAATAAGTAATGAAGCAATGAGTAATGAGGCAACAACTAATTCTGTTAGGAAACCATGGTGGATTAGAGAGCATCACCACCAACATGTAAAGAAAAAAAAAGAAAGAAATCTCACCTTTACTTTGTCTCGTCTCAAACAGCAGAATAGACAATTTTCATCAAATGACCAGTCAGACACTGCTGTATGCTCAAAGTCTATGGACATAAAACAAGTGACAAGCAATGAAATGCAATTGTGTGACAAAATATTTTTCTAGGTGAAGGAGTCTCGCATCAGCCAACTTAAAGCTCAAACCGGTGGCTCAACAGGTAGGGCAGAGGAGGCAGGATCTGGAAAGATGAGATCTGGAGCACCCGGTTATAGTAAGAGCTTTTAATGAGGTGCAGCAACTGACGTTTCGACATAAAACACATCTTCATCAGAGTAAGAAGGGGCAGGGGTGGTGTAGATTTTGATGATTGAAAAATATCAACTGAAAGCTCCTACTATAACTGCATGCTCCAGATCTCATCTTTCCAGAATGTGTATTTTTACTTAGTAAGTGATTTCAACAATTAACAGTCATTGATGAATTTCAGAACAAATCTGATGTTTATTTTAAACAAAATGTATACAAATAAACATGGAAATAATAAAAGTTCTTCCAATGCCAGATTGACCTGCATATAGTACATTTTGTTTTGTCTGTGTCTGGTTTCTCTTTCTGCATTATCACCAACACAACAACCATATTGTCTAGCTGCATGTAGGATGAATCATAAAAATGGTTCTGTTCGAAACCTGCAGTGTCCTATTTTCTGTTTTAATCTAATATTCTTCAGAGCACAACTCAACAACGAGACTCAATGACAGAAATGTATGAAAGAAATGAATGAATGGGCCATAATGAGAGTGTTTTGATTTGTTTTAGTGAGGCTGACCGACTCAGGAGTAGATTGATTCAACTTAATTTTCAGCAGCCTTTGTCCCCAACTACTATATTAGAAAGTGTACTTAGACTTTTGACAAACCCAAATAATGCCCACTATTGTCTCACTAACATCATGCATTGTAAAAATGTCTGTAGGACACTGTAGAGTTTTACACTGGCCCCACGCCATCCAAAACACCAACTTTGTAGGAACACAAGGCATCTTCTCTTCTTTTCTTGCAGAGTGAATGTAGAGGGGTACCAGATGGTACAATGCAGCAGCATTGTCATAATAAGCAGATAACAGATTATGCCCAAACCACAACATTCTCATTCATGTCATTCATACACATGATTCGTGGCCACTATTATGATAATGAAAATAGTCTGAGATTCTTACCCTTAAATAATTTCAGGTCTTCTACCAGCTCTGGACTAAAGAGACCTTCGAGAATGCTCTCAAAACCTGAGGAAAGACATGAAATTCAATAAATATGCAGTTGCCAATGGTAATCACACAATAGTGAATGGAACATATATGTTTTGACCTAACACTTGTTAAACATTTACTCCTAATGCTTGGTTCTGAAACCAAGAGCACAACAGAGACTGAAAATGAATCACTGTTTAAGACAACCTTATCAGCCCAAGGGCCTAAATTAATTTGTCTACTGTACATCTCTGACATTTCATGTGACAATGTCTTTTCCCATTCACCCCGGCTTGTCTTTACCTGTCTATTCCATCTTGACAATGCCAGTAAGAAACCATACGCTTCTGTTAAAAACACACATTATCAGCTTTCACCCCAGGTTTTTACATCAACAGTAAATACACTGCCCACCATCCTCCTGTTGCCAAGCAACTAAAGCACCTACAGAGATGGGAGTGACTGCATGCTGTAATATTAAAAAGAAACAGCCAGAAACAAGACTGCTAGGCGTCAAAGTATCCTACACAATGTTGCAGATTGGGAATTCAACCAAAACCAAATCTTCACAGTCCACTAAATGGCAGTTCACAGTTAAGCAACTTACTAAACATCCTAAATCACATATACAGACTAAGGAAAAATCTTATATGCACTACATATTTCAAACAGTCCCAGCTGTTTGAAAGCTGTGTTAGGCGAAGTCATATGCAGCATAATAGTGCATTAACACAATATGCAATGCCTGCTTCCTGCCACAGGGTCAGTATAACCAATCCAAAACCACTGCATGCATTAAATGAAGCGCTAAAGAGGTCAGAGGTAACATCTGTCTACTGAATTGGATCTTAAATGAGAGAGTGCACAATTCCAAATGTGCTAGGCACTAAAAGGCCAAAAAGTCATGAATCAAAACACTGACACAAAAAACAAAACATAGAGATGGTTGTTAAAAAGCTATGTTAAACACATATATTAGTTGCATTGACAATTTAAAATATTTAGGCCTATATAAAAATGAATGTCAAATTAAATTATCCAAAAGTGTTGAATTGGTCATCTAACTACACAGCATAGTAAAAGCCTACTTACTGTACGTCTTCACAGATAACCAGTGAGAAAATGATCAGCCCTTACCATCCACTCTCTTCCTAAACTCACAGTGAACTCAATATAAGCTGTCAATGCCCTTCGACTGCTTCCCTACAAATTCCCCACCCACTTTTCAACAGCCAAACATGGGGGGGGGGACCACACAGCCTTGCCTATAGCTGCAGCATCAGTCTGTTTCTGGGTTAGTGCACAGGACTTCAACTGGAGATATCCACTCCTATTTCAGAAATATTTCAGAAGCAGGGGGAGAAAAGTAGGTCATCCACTTTTGTTTGACAGAGCAGCGCAATGACATCAAACTACTCTTCAGGAATTCAGTTTAGGGCATTTAAAATGTGTCATTCTGTAATTCAATGACTTTGAGGCATTATTAACACGTTCCTACTGAAAGTGCATGGTGTGGTGTAGTGGCTGTTGAAAAGAACCTCTTGACACAAACCTCTTTAAAAACAAAACCATTTTGGCACCAGCAATTTAAATGTAAAACAGCAAGCATGTGCAATGAATAAAATATTGATAGCTGCCATGCAAGCTCTACAAAATAAATTAGTGTATAAAAACAGTGAATAATGGCCACAATTAAAATGCACAATAAATGGAATAAAAACAAACACATCACTGTATTGAGTGCCATACACTTAATTACAGTTATAAATAAGCCATAAATTTCCCTTTTGAATGCAGAAATAACACCGTAATGTTCAGCTTTTAAGGAACATTCACCAATTAATTATGCTAAAGAGGGAATTAGGCCACCATTGAGCTGCTACTACATATATCTGGTTTATAGTGATCGGCCTCCAGATACAATAATAAGCATGAGGTATAAAAAGGTACAAAATGATAATGAGAAGAGAAAAAAAATTGTGCCACCGGGCTTAACACCTAATTATCAAAACTTAGGGAGGACTAATGAAAAGACAGTCAGGACAAAGATATCAGGTTAATGAGACTGGCAATCATCATCCATTGCAAAAATAGGGGCTGGGGGGGAGGCGACAACTAGAGGCCTAATTGCATAGACAACATAGCCAACATTTAGCCTTATTAGAAGATTTTGTCTTCTATCCAGAATTGTTGGTGCACATTCATTCTCACAGAGGTGTGCTGAAATGAAAAACGAAATCAACTTTGCTCTGGAAATTTGTAACTACAAAATATTATTCAAAATAAAGTTTCTCCTTTTAACCATGAAATAGGAAATAATAATAAAAAATATGTAAGTGTGGTTCTGTTTATCTGACATAACACACTCACTATAATTTCACTCTGTCCATTTTAAACATGACATTAAAACTGTATACTAATAACTTTATTATAATAATAATAATAATAATAATAATAGTGAATGCAATGTTATCATTCACTACCATCTATCGAGATATATATATGGGAATGTTTAAACCCAACTCTCCTACAACTACCACCAGTACTGTGGTGTGTGTTAATGTTTAATGAAGAGAAAAATACTCTTTAGACAGAAATTGTACATACCTACTCTTTAATTTATCTGAGGTGGACTTGGCTACAGGTAAACTAACAGATAATACTATGATTATGCTTATGCACCTGAGAAACCTGCTGTACATTGGGGCATCTCTGCAAGAGACTAGCTTTCAGTCAAGCTTTTTCATGCAGGAAGGAACCTGTTGACAGGAGAGAAATTCCTCTTGGCCAAGTGAGATTTTTAGACTTACTTACACTGCTGATATTTCAGCCTAGATTTAGATCTAGCTTAGGTTCAACTCTGGAGACCATGAAAACTTCAGATGCTGCTACACTTGGACAAAAAGAAAAAATGACAACATAAAATCTGATCAAATGAATTGAAGACATTTCAAATTCAGGACAATTCAATTACTTTTGAGGACTGGTATTTCTTAAAACTGAAGACTCAAACACATACACTCACCTTGATGAGTACATTTGGTTCATACAAGTGTTCATTAGGGCTGCATGTACAATAATTTTTATTACTAGTTAATATTGTATCTATAATTAACTTCTATAATGTATAAGTGGAGCCTTAAAACTACTTAGTATGACCAACGTCAAAACCAATCACAAAAAGGAGAAAAGCAAGCAAATCTCAACTTTTGTGAAACTGAGCAGTTAAGTTTGCGATTATAACTTGATAAATTACTTTAAGTTAAGCATCAGCCACAAACCTTGACATGAAACTTTCTACGAGGTCTTTTCATCAAGCTTATGTACACTCACAGTGAGTAACAACTCTGTCTAATCCGCCTTAAGCCTTCATCATACTCCAGGACGCGGACAGCTGCAGACTTGCACACGCACAGCAGATGCGCACACGCTTCTATACATACTACATATATATAGAAGCGCAAATGAGTACTAGAAAACAAGATGGCGACCTTCTGACAGTGAGAAGAGCTTGTTTGGGATTTTTTTGGCTGAACAACATGATAAAGTCAAGTCAAGTCACTCAACAAGAATAGGACCAAGGATGGGGAATAAAGCATAGACATACAGTGCACAAAACAAGTGTCCGTTTCCGTCCACACTCGTGGACTTTGTCACGCGGCCACATAGACGTGGAAACCATGAATTGGCCTTAAGCCTTCTTCTGACCTACATCTCTAGCCAATCAGACAGGAAGAGGAAATAATTCGAGTGTGTGACACCCAACGTTTTCACCTGACGAACAACAAATGTTTTTCCAGCTTACTAAAATTATTTTACCTTCACTGACAATACGAAGCCAGTATCCCTGGGGGGGCAGCAGGAACACAAGGTGTATACATTTCAAAACACACCTGTATACGTAAGGGATTTGGACATGAGCTCCTTCTGTCTATTATTTCCTACAACCAGTCCACCAAATTTAAATTCAGAACATTCTTATTCTATGATTTATTTATTAAAAAACAAAATGTTGATAAAATGCTAACATTTAACCTCTTCATTGGACTGCAGTGCTCTTTCCGCTGGATGACCCACCCTTCTCTCTGCCGCTCTAGTGCTGAGGATGTACAGTGTTGCATCAACCCCCACTCAGCCCATCCCCCACTGAAACTATTGTACACATGCCATCATCTCAGAAGCAGTGACCACAAGCTTGCAGAACAGGAGCTTCTCTAAGCTCGAATCAGTGTGCAGCCAAAACAAACCTTGCTAAATCTGGCATCTTTGGCTACAGCCTTTGGAAATACTAGAGGAATCGATCATCAATACATTTTTATACTTATATATTTTATCTTGTAGACTGCATCTTGTTTTAAAATCATATTGATGTTTAGATTGTAATGCTCATGAGTGTAATTTTGTATGAAGAGAGTGACTGATATCCCTGAGCAATGCTCTGTGAAGATGTAAGATGGGGCTGGGAGCTTAAGATGAGTGCAGAGATGACAAAGTTGCACAAATTAATCGAGCTACTACAGTACATGACTGTTTTCATCCACAGTCAGCCCATCACATAGATACCAAGCGTAATGCCTAACCATCTAACAAGCATGTGCTGTTGCCTACTCTGCTATCCACAAAAAAAGGAACTCACTGGTCAACAGACAAGCTTAGACATTACATGCGCATGAGCAAAGCAGTGCTTGAAATGTCATTTGGCTACTACCCATTGTGTTCATTACAAGCAATATACAGTAGTTGGATCAGGGTATACAGTGGGCGATGAGGTGGCAGCTTTGAGAAACACTCCATGAATACTTATGATATGATGCAAACTGACATTCAAAATTATGCTGTATGCACCATTACATCATTTGACTAACAAATATGAGGCAACAATGATTTCAAGGAAATATATATTTTAAAAGAAGTGCACGTAAGCCCGAGCACACATTGATAAACACACAGTCAAAGACAATGCATATTTCATATGAAACTATTAAAGCTGTTGGTCATGTTTCACAAAATGTCAAAAAACCTCAGCCAGCACTTTTTGTAAGTTTGGAAAATATAGGCCAAAAGCCCATCAGAGGGGGCGTGCTGGAGCAGAAAACGGGCCATGCTAAAGTTTAAATTATAAACAAGACAATCTGCCTGATGTCAATATTTGCTTGTTATTTGTTTGAGGAAATCCTTAATCCCACTCTGTCACATGTCAAATGCAAGCATGAATAACTGACATTCCAGGCATTTGCAAATGTTAGCTGATGCTGTTCCAGTCCAAATTGTCCCAAATCCAGACAGAACACACATTTTCAGCCACACAGTTTGCATCTGGGGGCTGAAGAACCATGAACACATGTATAGGCAAACATACAGTCAGACAATTGTTGCTGCTGTTCTGTAGGACAATGCCCTTGTCTCTGCCCTGCCGTTTTACTGCTCACATTTAATACACAAAGACAAAATGTCCATTTCAGCGTCGGCAGGGTGGTGGTGGCGTGCAGCCCTCTCCACCAAAAAGCCAAACAAAAGTGTGTCCTTGTTGTCATGGACAGAATATGCCATTCTGCAGCCAGCAGACTGATGTTGTTGTCATGTACTCTGCAGCTTTACAATTATAGCCCAAACACAAGGGACATTTGTCAATCATAAAGGGGGAACTGACTAACTGAGCAGTCCTAGGTCTGCAGCTAGTGACTAGTATGAAAGCTATTATTCTCTCTCCATTTTCTTTTCAATGGTGAGCACACAGCCCACCTAGTTTTGCAGCCCTTTACCTTTGTTCTGGGTCAGTACCCACATATTGCTAACCTACATCATTATTAAAACTGATAGACCACACTAAGAATACTATGTAAAGTAGGTGGTGCCAAGTGCCAACAATTCGCAAAGTTATATCCCTACTATTACAATTAAGAATGTGATGTGCATTCAAATATAATGCTTAAAACATCATATTGCTACCTAAACTTTGGTTAAACTGGTCTATGACTGACAGCTTTAGCGGGTCTGTGTAAATAGTTTTGCTGCACTTGCTCTTTATAATTATGAAGTCAGCATCTGGTGTGCATTTTTAACATACAACACCATAAAACTCTTAAATGAGGGGAAAACTGAGACATCACTGCCAAATTTAGTGTTACTGCTTGCCGAAACTTCACATAATTACTTCTTCAATTCATGTCAATAATTTTGTGCACACACATATTACATGCCTTGTACATACTTTAGACATTTTAAGGAGACCTATACATAGCAGCCACTTTAAGTGAGATTGATTTAATGTGACATTCTGAGATCAGCAGCATCAAATCAAATTAGATTTTTTTTGTCCTGCAGTTTAAATGCTGTTTAACTTTCTGCCACTGCATACATAGATGGTTAGGAATTAAAATTCTAACATATATTGCATAAATATCACATAGACCCTTACTAAAAACATGGACTGACAAATTTCTCTGTGGGCATATAGATTTTTGTCCTCATGATGCAAGTTTTCAAGAGGTTTTCTATCCAGCCAAAAGCAGGCAGTCCTACGTAATATGGAAAGGGTCCCTTGATGAAGTATGCTGCATTCCTTTATGAGTCAATACAGGAAATAATCTGTTCCATATTTCCCTATGCGACTGATAAAAGTGAAGCTCTCTGCTCCTCATCCGCATCATCAATCTGTGTGCAATGGCACAGAGTGTCCACATTGGCTCGTTGCTATGTTACCGAGTCACAAGAAGGAGGTTGGATTTAAAAATGGCCTCTCCCTCTTATTCAAGCCCTTCTGTCAAACACTGTAAAACTGCTAATGTAAATGTAAGCTGATGTCTATCAATATGTGTAAAACTGAATTTCTTAGAAGGTGAATTATAAATCGTATCACTGAGAATGTCATATTGCCCCTGGAGGAATATGTTTTATTAATCAAGTGTTTCAGAAAAAAAGCCATAATCAAAAACGTGTCAATTTGTTTTTACAGATTTCTTTTACTTCACTTGAAGTAGAGCACCAGCATGCAAAAACCAAATACTTTGATATACACAACCAACACATTTAACACTTATGCAGACCAATCATTTGTAAACGAGGAAGGTTAAACTGTGAAATGATTAATTTGGCTTTTCCTTTTGGATGTATTTGCACAGCACCATTCACAAGCTGCTGTTTAAGTTGTGCACTGAAATTGATGTTGCTATTGCAAAGTCTATTCTCACATGTAACTCTGTAACAACAAATGTGGCATTTATCTCTACTTTAACAAGTTTAAAATTTAACTACATAATGTGGACCGGGGTCAAATGACAGGTTATGTCTACTTTCCATTTGAGGAGTAACACTATAACATAGTTTACAATAAATAGTATGTTCAGCAGCAGGATATTTGTCCTAAATAGCACATATACTGCACCAGAGACCAGTGAGCTGTTGTTACAACACAATTAAGAGTCTACAGCCATGCTAGCAGCTCTATGAGTCTGTACTTGGGCACAGTGGTGATTTGAGCTAAATGCTAACAGCTCTATGAGTCTGTACTTGGGCACAGTGGTGATTTGAGCTAAATGCTAACATGTTGATGTTCACCATCTTAGTTTAGCATGTTAGCATGCTAACATTTGCCAATTAGCACTAAACAAAGTACAGCCGAGGCTGATGGGGATGTCATTAGTTTTGCAGGTATTTGGTCATAAACCAAAGTATTGGACAAATTACAATTTTGACCTGATGATGGCGCGTGATGAAAGGTCAGGGGATCGAAGTGATAACAACTGACCCTAAGGTGGGCATGAATGTGTGAGCTATATTTCACAGCAATACATTCAATAGTTGTTGAGATATTTCAAAATAAAATGTCAACCTCATGGTGGCACTAGAAGAAAAGTCAGAGGATAAGCAAAGTCAGTAGGCTTCATCATCTGAGGACTATGAATGTCTGTACAACATTTCACAGCAATCTATTAAGTAGTTGTTGAGACATTTCAGTCTACAATTCATCCTCTGTGGAACATGAATGTGTGCCAAATTTCACTCTAATCTATCCAATAATCATTGGGATATTTCAATAAAAAACAAATGTCAACCTTGTGGTCGTGCTAGTGGAAAAATCAAGGGGAACAAAGTAGGCTATGTATGTACCAAATGGAAATCCATCAAGTAGGTGTTGAGATATTTCACTGAATAAGTGAAAACTTTGACCTGCGGTGGCGCTAGAGGACCAAAGGGGTGGACCAACCGACAAACCGACCATAAAGCCATACCACTAGCATGGCTAAAACTCTTCCTGCCCAAGCCCTTATTGTATGTTATGACCTACTCTGCTGGCTCCCACTAATGATACTGCTTTAGCATACCATCACAAAATTATAGTTCAGCTCAAACTCCCACCTTCCACCCCCACCCAGGTATACACAACACAATGAGCTTTAAACCCTAAAGTCAACAATGCCTTTTTAATTATTCGTTATAAGGGGCCTGGGAAGCTATCGTAAACTAACGTTAGAGAGAAGTTTATTAGTGTAACGTCGTCGGAAATGGAAACTCCCCCAGCAGTGGGGTCTCAGCCACTTCCTCAATGCAGTAATGCGCAGGATTTGAGAAAAGCAAGTGAGCTAAATGTTAACTGAAAACATCAACTACTGGCATTTGTCGCCCTCCCCCATCCAAAATACAGTATCATCACACGGGAACGCGCATTTTAGCAAACGGGGTATTTTGGGCAGACGCAACGTCGAGACACTCCCTTTAAAACAAGCACGGTGCCCTTTAAACAAACTAACGTTACGCCAGTATATAGCTGAAGTCTACAGTTCGGATTTACGAACAATAAAAACAGTAGGCAAACCCAAGAGGGAGTGCAACATTGTCACAAATTGCAACACTTAGGCCTAACTAACTGCTCAGGCTGGCTGCCGTGAGAAGGAAAGAGTTGAGGACAAAAAAGTCGCTCGGAGATGCCCCGAGTGAGTGCAGTAATAGATGGTTATTTACACCGATAACGGTCACACAGAAGCAAAATTCAACCTGTAAAATTGTACAGTGTGTAATTGGAATTATCCTTACCTACACAGTGAATGAGTTTGTGTCGCCACGAGTCGAGTTCCTGCCGAAAGCCGCGCCTGTCGATTGTGCATTGCTGCCTTTTACACTGACTCGCCATTTTCTATCGTTCTTGTCTGGCGGGCACCAGCACGGGAAGAGGAAGCACTCGGCTATGTGAACGCGCGCGCCTCTGTGTCGACGAGGAAATCACTCCAGAGCGAAGGGCTCACAGGGTTCAGGCTTGTTCTTCTTCTTCTTTGGGTTTATTGGCGGATCGCAAACCAACTTTAAGGTGCATACCGCCACCTACTGTATCGGA
>LKNJ01004172.1:0-34754 GCA_002120245.1 Maccullochella peelii | reverse complement strand
GCGCACCGGCACGTTTCCCTCTCCTCCGGCGTTTCACTGGACAGGTGAGGGCACCTTTGACCAGAATGTTCAGTAATTCCACGCATGGAGCGAGGAAAGTTGGAAATAAGTCAGCAGAAGTTGTATCCCTGATGTTCATGAGCTCTTCTCTGGTGAAAGAGCTCCGGGTACCACAGTAGAAAACTGAGTTTATAAACAAAACAAGACAAAACAACGCGCACCAACACACCGAGGCAGCCATCTGCGGCGGCATCTTCACGAAGCCTGGCAGAATTCATATGCGTGAGGTAGCCTCAAAGACGCGCGCAGTTACAGGACGGTCCTTACTCATAGTCCACTGCAAAAATAAGAATTAGTAACAAAAGAAGAATCATAAAGAACTGACAATATTGGGAATATTATTAATTTACGAGTCTTATGACTGATTTCTCTAATGCACTTTGATTTCCTTTGTTGCATTGGCCACTATATCTTTTTACTGCACTGTAACTGTATTTTATCTGATTTTATGTATCTTTCATTTTATTTTTTCTTAATTGATTTTATGTATTTTATTTCATTTACGTATCTCATTTAATTTGATCTCATTTTAAATTTCATTGTATTTTTTTCTTACTGTTTTTATTCCTTCTAATGTTTTTCTTTGCCCTTGTAAAGCACTTTGAATTGCCTCTGTGTTTGAAATGTGCTATATAAATAAAGCTGCCTTGCCTACTAACACACACAAAAACCGGTTTCTCTAGCTTTGTGGGGATTTTTACTACCTCAGCCTTTACTACTACTACAACAGCCTATACTACTACCAATATTACAGCCTTTACTACTACTTCAGCCTTTACTATTTAAAAAAAATAAAAAATTATCATGGGAGAAATCTTCAAATCCTAATCCTTAATTCACATTTCAAATCTACCTCTGTCTCACACACACACATAGAAACACATATACTGTCACATACAGACATACTACACACACTCTGGTGGAAGCCGTATTTCCAAAATAAACCTCCCCAGATTTTAACAGGAGCTTACTGGGGGGCTATGGACAAGGCTGTCATTTCAAAATAAAAGCCTTAGATGGTAACAAGAGTTTACGTGTGCACAGACAAGGTTAGATTCTCAAAATAAAGGACCCCAGATGCTATCAAGAGCTTACCGGGTGGCCACAGACAAGGCTTCCAGCTTTTCTAGCCACGTACTTTAGCTCTTAGCTTTTTTAAGTAATGCAGTTCGGCTTCTAATTCTGGAATTTAATTTCACATTTCTGCATTTTTAGCAACACTTTGTAATTTATTCTTCTTCGACTACTATCATGTTAATTAGAGACCTTTAGAGGGGCAGGTTGGTGTATTTTTGATCTTTGGACAGAGCCAGGCTAGCTGTTTCACCTGCTTCCAGTATTTATGCTAAGCTAACTAACATCTCCTGGCTCTTCATATTTCTCTTACTTTCATGAACAGGGAAAGCAAAAATGAAGACCATGTAGGACAAATACAAGCAGATTCTACACATTCTGCTCATTGATGCAGATATCAGTGAGTTTGTGTTTAGTATTGGCTGTATGTACTGTGTAGTGATCATTTGTCTGAATAGGTGTCGTGTGCCCGTGTTTCTTCATGTGCCCCTGTGGAGTATTAATGTCCCTCCTCATTTCACCTGAGATCTGCATGAGGTAGACTCTGGCAGCATTGGCTGCCCCACCGCACAGGAATACTCCCATCAGCATGATACATAACGATGTCAGGGAGGCCGTCATTGTCTCTGTGTCTGTTCCAGTGACGTAAATGGTGTCAATCACTTTACCCAGGAAAAATGGAGCTGACATAGTTACTGCACTGGAGACAGTTAGGAAGCCCACAGCAGCTGGGGTGGATAAAGGAAAAGACAGAAAAACATAGAAAGTTCAGAATCAAAGCAAAAGATACACATTAACAAATTATTGTAGAGAACAAAAGGCAGGGCTACAATTTATAAAAGGAAGTCTTAAATTCAAACTTGGAAGGGGTTATCCAGAAAAACCCGATGAAAGGTACTTGAGATTGTTTTTCAAACCTGAAAAGCACTTTAACAGAGCTCTCCAAATGAACATGATAAACAGCTGAGAGCAGCAGTGCAGCCTTTTCCAGATAATGAATACACTGAAGGGACATAGGGGAAGGAAGGCTTGAAAACGCCTTAGTGTCCACATACAGTGAGGTGGCCTGTTGTGACTGATTAGAAAAACTGAGAAAAATATGGCTGTGCGTCCAACGGCCAGACAGAAGAACACGGGAGATGGCAGGAAATTTGTTTAAAAAGAGGAAACAACAACTGTTGTATTCTACTAGACCAACTGGAATAAGCAGAATTAAGATTTATGAGTCGCCCCCCACGTATAGATTAAATCAAAATCATCCTCCTATGTGGTAATGGAAAATGATGCTGCAGAAAGGTAGTTGTGTGCACATCCCCTCCTATATTTAGGCGAGATGCAAGATATATGCAGCATTTAAACCCTAGTCTTCTTCAGACCAAAACTGTGACAACTGTACTATTACCAGTAAAGTGGAAGCCTTTTAACAATTTGACAACTTTTTTTATGCTCTCATCAGGGAAGCACCTAAAGGCTAGTCCAAAAATAGGTGAGTCAATGACTACTAGGGATAGATAGACTTTCATTTGGATATGGTGATGCAAGGGGTCAGGTAAAGGCTAAGGGCCTCACAGACACATTACCTGCCAGTCTCCATCTCTCCGGGTGAGCAAGTCGCAAAATCCTTTTAACATCCTCCACGGGGACCGTGGTCGGTGATTGGTCTCTTTGCGTGTCCGTGTGGGTCTTCACTGACCCGGCTGGTGTAGGATTGGAGGCGGCTGAAGAGCTGCAAAAGGCAACAGGTGTGTGTGTGACTGTCCGTGCTCGAAGTATAGAGAGACCTCTGAGTGGACTGCATGGCAGGACAGACATGAAGGGCCTGGGTGAGGAGAGAAGGAAGGCAGGTGTCGGATAGACTGATGACCTGAACTCGGTCGACTGTCTCTTCCTCCGGTGCGCAGCTGAGAGGGTCACACGGTGCTCCAACCATAACATCCTCGGCTGTGTTGGCTTGAGTTTGGACAAATGCACTCCATGTGTGCACCATGACATGCGAATTAAAAGCCGCATCGTCCTGGTTGTCAGCTATTGATTAGCTACTAGCTAAATTTGACAAAAGGTAAAATAAATAAAAGTATTTCCTTAGTGGCCAGTCAGATTTAGTGATTGATAGTGTCGAGGTGTTTGAAGTCCACTCGGAGAAACATATTAGTCCCCTGGCCGTCAGGTCAACGCAACGTATCCATAACGGAACAGTTGTAAAGCTGTGGAGTTTAGACCGTTATTGTCCGTTTTATCTGCCCCTGACAGCCGCCTTCACCCACTATCTGTCTCTTATCACTGAACATCTACCAACACCCTGCCTGTCACTGTCATCTGTCGCTGAATATTTGGTTGGCAGGCGGGGGAAGCGGAAACACAAGCTGCCGAAGACCGACTAACACCAAATCCACTCTGACAAATAAACCTAATTTCCCTGGACAGAGTATAAAAGGGTAGCAACAGGAAAGGTGACCCTGGTTTGGTTCGCGTATAAACACACTTCCTCCTTCTCCTCGACTGGGGAATTCAATGGCTGATGATACAAGCAAACTTTCCCAGGCATAACTAAGCAAACCAAGATCGTTAATACCAAGCACTACTGTGCTTCGTCAATGACTTTTGAAAGGTTCCAAAACAAAATGTATCATTAAATGTGAACCCCAAAGAACACAAGGCTGATGTTGTTTTTATTTAGTTCATACAAACATACGTATGTTGCCTGAGAATAAGGTGACATGAGATATTAGCTAGACTATTTTCTCGAGAGTTTACTCGACGAACTGCGTTTTCATTTATTTTTTAAATTAACTGAATTTATAATCATCCGAAAAACCTCCATTAAATATAATTTCTACCAGGGTCTGTACTGAGAGAAGGGGAAAAGCGAATATTTTCCTGCCAACCGTTGGCCGATCATTTGAATCGCCTCTCGATTGCTTCTTCCTGGCCGGCAGGGTGAAAGTTGAAAGTTCGTCTACGTCTGAAAACAGGAGACACGTGCAGGTTTATAAAGTCGTAAGTCGAATAAGCTAAGTTTAAACAAGTGCATGTAACTATTCTTAAACAAGTAACATGTAAGCTAAATGATGGTTTGCTTGCGTGCAGACGAGAAGCAGCCCCATTATTAGCTTAATTTGACTTTAGCAAGGATATGATACGTAGCTAGCTGTCGTTAGCTGTAAAGCATGTCAGTTTTTTAAAGTCGTGTATACTGACAGTGTCAGACAGACCTGAACAGATCTGAAAATTAAAAAAATTTTGCCCATCACACCTGCACCAGACTATGCATAGCCTTTAACTTTTACCTATTTCTTGTTGAAAATGTATGTTTGCAAGAACTGGTCGTACATGTGGGGCTCAGGGCTCAGTTGATATCTCAAGATATATCTATATCTAAAATAAGGTTCAGATCTGGTGTGGGTGCTTTTTGTTGCGTTGGTCTTTCTCTGTGGAGCAAACTGTCTGATGTCCAGAGATCTGTTACAACTGTGTCCACATTCAAAAAACAAAACTTTTCTATTTCCTCAGGCTCAGGCTGCTTGATGTATGTGTATTTTTGTGTCTGTGGTTTATGTCTGTGTGGTGGGTGCTTTCACATGCATTTTAATGTAAAGCACCACCACTTCCCATAGTCATATAAACATAGATTTCCTCATCCTGTACTCTAGTCGCACCATTGTAGTTGATAACTGTTAAATGAAATTCATACTTAAAACCACTCTATTTAAACAGTATTACGGTCTTCTCACCTTTCCCCCTATGTTGTGTTACCTCCCTCTGGCCCTGACTCCTCTTCTCCATCCTCTCTCTTCAGGCCTGTGCAGCAGTAGCACCAGCTGCAGCAATGGCAGCCATCTACTCAGGTATCCATCTGAAACTGAAGAGTCCTCAGACTCTGTGGGAGGACAAGTTAAAGCTGGCACGTTTTGCCTGGGTCTCCTCTCAGTGCCTTCTGCCCAACAAGGAGCAGGTAACAGCTGAAGTTATGTTACAAGATGTTTGTGTCTTCATAGAATGATGAATGACCATAATGATATTTTAATGTGTTGGTATGGTTGTGATGTCAGGAACCCTGAGTAGATGTTTTGTATTCAGTGTGAGAAGTGTCTTCTGTAGGTTTTCTTCTGAGGTGAATAAGTTTCATTTTATGACTTAAATCAAGAATGTATTACCCATTAAGACCAAGACAATTCTCTGCACTTAAGTTGCTGTCATTGGTCTTGTTAATTGTTTCATTAACATTGTCTGTAGATATTATGTGTCCTACACCTTTTCCTTCCAAATAAAGATTTTTTTAAAATTAATTTTAGCACAGTGTTGCAATAGAAATTCTATTTAGGGTGTTTTTGAGAGGTACTTCACAGACTTGGATTGGCATCTATCTTGGTGTACGTTACTTAAAGTTTTTGCCTACATTTGCTCTGCATGTGTTTTTATCTTCTGATGCTGTGACCAAATTTTCTCTTAAGGATTTCTTACGAGTAGTTTTTTTCACTTGTTGATTGTTCATTCATTTGACAAATTTATGAAAAATTCTCCCAGTGTTAGTACTGGGATAGTTGAGAAAAGATTGTGTGTTTAAATGAATTTAAAAGCAGCATATAAATGTCTACTATCTATCTACCTAAATGTCTGTCTTGACCCTTTCCCCATGTAGGTGCTGTTGGACTGGTGCACCCATGCTCTGACAGGCTGGTACAGTCAGAAGGTGGAGTTTTCTCAGAATGTTCTGGAAGGACTGTGGTGTTACCTGGATGATCTGCTTCACAGCAGGAAGCTCCACTGTCTTCTCCAGCAGGGAAAGACCATCAGCCTGAGGCTGAACATGGCACAGGTGTGCTGACAATATTTCAATTAAGACGCCACCACAAATCTTGAGTGGTGTTTGTAACGCAACAACACTGATCTTTAAAAAAATTCTTCTTTTGTGATTGTCTGCTGCATATTGTCATACATATTGTCCTATCGTTTTGGCTGTAGTGCATTCAAACTCTAGAAAGAGGGTGCATTGACATAGATATATGAAGGATTTACTGACACCTCTTTTCTCTGTTTTCCTCTAGCTGCTGCTTGACCGTCTCCAGGAGTGTGCGCGCGTTGGCTCTAAGTCACCAGTGTGTGTGTCCACCATACTGAGTGTGTGTCAGGGCCTTCTCTCTTCTCCTGCACTCTCATCTGTCTTCACCACCAAGTATGAACTCATGGTCAATCTCCTGGTTAAGCTCTGCTCTCTGGCCTGCCATGAGCTACAACAGCCATTGCTCACAGAACCTTTAATGATTGAGTCTGTCACATGTCCAGATGAGGTGACGACTGAGCCTACTAGCGGTTTGGACAGCACCCAAATTGAGCCTATCACTGAAAGCCCTCCAGATCAGCCAGAGTTGGATGCTAATAAATCCTCTTCCAAGCCAAAGGAGAACCTCCGTTCAGCTAATTTGTTTGAGGTGTTGCTTCAGGTGCTGTCATGTTATTTGTCAGTTCAGCGACAACAAGCCAATCCTAATAGAGTATTCACTATGGTGACCAACCAGCTGATCCAGACATTAGTACTACTCAGACACCTGCTGACCTCTGGTGAATTTGCACCTTCTCACACACATCTGCGTCTCCGTCAGCAGCTGTGCAGAGACATCCGCATCAAGATAGACTCCATCCTTCAGTTAGCTCTCTTCCCCTCTGAGCACCTGACCGCCTACAAGGAGGAGCTTCTTCCATCTAAAGAGGATTCTGGGAAACGTGGTCCTGGAGGGGCAAAAGGCCCGTTGAAGCCAGTCAGTGCCATACTTTCCAAACTGAGTGCTCAGGGCTACTGTGAGCCGCCCCTGCACTACACTGTGAAGTCAAACACATTGTCTCTGCTGTTTAAGTTCTTTCTGGAAAGCTACGGAAAAGGGAGAGGAGAAAGTGAGGAAGCGCACAGGATGCTGTGTTTCTATTTCCTCACCAGGTTGGTCCCGGCCTTGGACCTAGACCTTGATGGACATTCACTCTCACCTGCCAAAGCAGACCAGCCAGTGTCTGTGTCCCCTGGGCACAAGTCTCACCCAGCCACCCTCTGCTCCCCAGAGAGCTGGAGCCTGGCTCTGCTGGCTGTAGAGTCCCTGCTAAGCCAGGCTCTGTCAGCTGATATTTACAATGTAGCAGCAGACAAGATCAGACACGGAGAGGTTCAACTCAACTTTTACAGAGCCCTGGGACAAATGCTCTTCAACCAGGCCCAGCCAAGGTATAAAAAAACAAACAAACTCTTCTTTATGTATTTTTCACAGTCTGTTAAAGTTTTTTTTAACATTCAGAATAATTGAGCTTTTTCGTGTAACCATTTTTTTGGTGATACAGTCAGAATGTTTCCTGTTTTGTCTTTCAGCATCCCAGCATGGTACCGCTGTTTAAAGGTGCTGTTGAGTCTCAACCATCTGATTCTTGAACCAGACCTGGACCAGCTGTCATCTTCAGCCTGGGTTAATTCTGAATGCATGGAAGCACGGGTGCAACGAGCCAGACAGGTCTTGACTTAATCCTAAATTACATTGTGTATTTCTGCCCCAGAATAACTTGTAAATGCAGAATTTAAAATGGTAAAATGTGCAAGAGGTTTATTTTGACTGAGGCAAAATGTTTGTTTCCCAACAGCTCATGGTGTGCAGTCTCCTCCAGACCTACACTAAGCTCCGTCAGCTGCCTCGCCTCTTCTCCGAGCTCCTGTCTGTGATCTGTCAGCCAGCCCTGGACGACCTCCGACCTCCTCTGCTGCCTGAGGGCGTCTCTGACTCGCTCAGGACTTGTCTTCTGGACACTCCCTCTTCCCAGGGCCTAGAGATCTGCTCATTAGTGTTGGAGAGCATCAGGAGATATATACTACCTAGCCTGGTGAAGGAGGAGAGAGGGGCAGAGAAGATGGAGATTGATGATAACGGGAAGAATAAAGACATAAAGGTTGATCAAGAGAGACAGGATGCATCTCTGAAGCTATTCTCTCTCAGCCAGCTGCTTCATGTTGTTTTGTTTAGTCTGAAGACACTAGACAATGCCTCTCCTCTTCACATAGTCAGGCAGAGTCAGGGCCTGATGGAGGAGATGCAGCACGTAATCAAGGAGTTACTACATCTGTTGTCAAAGGGAAAGAAGGCTGTAAAAACAAATACAAGTAAAGTTCAAAAGACCCCAAAGAAAGGCAAAAAGAAATTGGACCACAAAAAGTCAGAGGAGGTCTCAGAGTCTAAAATGGGAGCACTGTGGGAACAGAAGACCCAGGAGGCCGCTCTCCTCCTCAGATACACCTGGGTGGAAGTCGACACGCTCTTCCATATCCACTGCAGCAAATACACATCTCTTGACTCAGCCCAGACAGCAGCTGCAAGTGAGACTGAAGACCGTGCTGCAGTCCTAACCCATCCAGAAAGTTTTCTATCTGGTGAGATTTTTCCAGGACATCTACAGCCATCCTGCAGCCCCATGAGCTGTTTGCTGCTCAAACTCCTCACTTTGCAACAGATGAAGAAGGTTTTGTTTGACGCCCCCTTACTTTCTGAACCCAGCACTGCAGCACTGCTAAACAGGGCAGCCCAATTTATTTTAGCAAAATCAGAGTTCGAGGTGAGTCTGGATAGAGAGCAGGTATGGAACGGGCAGATAGAGAGTGTGAACGCCAACTCCTACCTTGCAGCACACTGGTATCTTGTCACGTCCAATTTGCCTTTGATTGCTCCCTACCTGAGTGGAGACGATGTGGGCTGCATAGCAAATGTACTTGTCAGTTCACTCCTCAGCAGACAGACAGACAGAGGAAAGCCCCGGCCGTTCGGCTGTCTGACTGTCTCCCTCATCTCTTCGCAGCTTCTCCAAAGCTCCGTTCTTGCTGAGTTGCCTTCACTGTTCTCCGCCACAGTTTGTTCCCTCACACAAAAGATTATTGGTGTTCTCAAGGCAGCACATGTACCCAAGGTTTGTCCCACGCTCCTGAAGTTTCAGGAGAAAGAAACTAGAGCTAACTCTTTAGAGGGAGATGCCAGTCAGCCTCTGTCCGCCCTTGTGAAAAAAGAGACTATAATTGAGGATATATTGGCATCCTCAAAGACTGGAGAGGTGTCTGTATTGCTGACAGACACACAGAGCAAGGAACTGGTAAACTTACTCCAAATCTTAACAAACCTAAACCCAGATGGGATGAACTCTGAGGACCTCTCCTCTGTTTTTCTCCTCCTCTTCTTCATGCTCACTTCCGCCTCCAGTCAGTCAGACCAGGTGGCCGTGGACCCTCCTGAATCTGGAGGTGATGCTGTATTCCTAGTGAAGCTGCTCAGGATTCTGACTTGTCTCCTGGAGGGTAGAAACTTCCAGAGTGTTTTGAAGCTCATCCATGGTGGTACGCTGCTACAGGCTGCTGTGTCCTCTCTCCTCTGGCAGAGCAACAATGGAAGATTTCAAGCCACATGCAGTCCCAATTGGTTGGATTTAATCAAAGAAGTGCAGGGCTTCATCAGGTCCTTGATCCAGTTGATTATAATCAGAAACAGCAGTGTTCGGCTCAACCTGGACCAGTTTGCCTCCTATCTTACCAGTGCGGAAATGGCAAGCAGGCAAATTGCGGCACCCAGTTCAGCAGTTGTTTCAGGTAAACCAGATCCAGGAGCATCCATGTTGTGTGTTCATCTCCTGCTGGCATCGTTGGCTTCTTTCTCCCAGGCAATGACCTCTAACCTGGGAAGGAGTAAACCAATGGATCAAACTTTGACGCAAATGCTCGCACGAACGACTGCTTCACTGGGACCTGCTGTTGAGTCCGTCCTGAAGCCCCGGGCTGTCAGTCAGTCTGTCATCCAGCCAGCCAGCATCCAAGGTCAAGCCTTTGTAGTAGAAGTTGTTACTGTGATGCTGCACTGTGAGCTGTCTGCACTGTTGGTGCAGGGAGAGAACAAGCAGCATGGTACCAAGCTGACTCATATGACCCTCTATCAGGGCTTCTGCCAGCAGATCCTCAAAGAAATAAGTTCTGCCCACCGGCCCATGGACTTCCTGGTGTCAGCTCTCCGTTTCCTGTCGGCTTTCTACAAAGCAGTGGAGAAGACAGGAGGGGAGAGCGAGGAGGAGAAGACGGGAGGAAAGGAGTTGGATGTGCTGTACATGCAAATACTGCAGAATGTGCACAGACTGCTGACAGGTACATGGACACGTATGAGGATCAAACATATCATTCACCTGTGCAATCAGGCAGTGTTGTCCTTTCATTAATTACCTCTGCATATTGCACATATTGACAGTTTACAACTGAGTGTATTAAGTTTATTCCATGCCAGCTGTTATGGATAATAAGTGTTTGTGTTGAAATTGCTAACGAATATGACAATATATTTGTAGAGGTTTTTTTTTAAAGGAGACATGATATTTCACAAAGCAAATCAAACAAAAGTCTCATCACATAGCACTTATTTTTAGTATTGGACCTACAAATTTGGCATTAGGTCAGCTTTATACTGTATGTTGAAATGTGTTTCTAATATCCCCCTCGTTTGTAAATGTGGGCAAAACATAAACACCTCTCAATGTAATGCAGTCCTACAACATCTGCAAACAACAACATTTGTGAAGATAGAATTTATGGCTGAACAGGTGTACCTATTAAAGTGGCCTCTGAGTCTACGTACACACATACATAGAATGGCTAAACAATAGAAGCATTACATATAATGCGGTCTATTTGTAATGCATTATATCCTGTTGTTGTGTCTTCCCGTGTATATAACACACTTATTTGTTGATTTGACTGAATGGAGTTTTCATTTCAGTTATGCATCAGTGTCCTGATTGTGACACATTTTCACTTTGCTTTCAGCTTCGAATGATGTTTGTGAGCTGGAGCAAGCTGTGCAAGAGCTGCTTTACCACCTGCTGGAGAAAAGTACTACAGGTCAGTTCAACCTGCTGCTGCTGCTGATCAGAGAAGGACTGGACACTGGCCAGTTGAGGGCAGGAAACTACAGGGTGAGGCCCAGATCAATCCTTAGAACTTGAACACTTTTGTTGTTTCATGTTTAAAGATCCCAGAAACTGTCTAAATATTGTCTAATTTCGTTTGTTTTCAGGAATGTTATTACAATGTGTTACATGAAAAGCTCTCTTACTTAATGGGGGGGAGATTCTGCTTTGGTTTTTTTTCCCCACAATGAATCATATTTGCTGTGACATGAACTGTTTTCTCACTCTCGCTCCTCCTTTCCTGTTCTCCAGGAGGTGCTATCTACAGTAATCATCATTAAGCTGCTGTCCTGTTGTGAGTTACCTGAGCCCTGCTCTAAAGCTCTGTGGCTCATTGCACCTCAGATTGTATCTGCTATGGTGGTGAGAAAAACACACACACACACACTCACACACACAAAGAATTTGTTTCAGTGAGCATACACACATATACGTGTATGTTACTCATAGACAGACATAAAACAAAGATAGAACAAAGGTTTGTGAATTTTATTGTTAGGGTCAATCCAATACTTTTGTAATAATTTGTCATTAAACTGGTCATATTTGACCTTCTACATGCTGACTGTTTAAAATGTTTGGGATTGAAAATGTCCAAATCCAAACTTCAGGAGTGGTGACAGTGTTTGAGGATGAGAAGGAAGTTATATTTTCTGTATGCAGTTATAGTTTCTGATTGCCAACCTGACACATAAAATAATTTAAACACTATTGTGTTAGTGCAGGTGTTTGATGTGTTGTCCAAATGGCCTTTTCACAACCAATCAGCTATCTAGTTTAAAATCACTGGAATGAGGATATACTGGGAGACATTTGTAGAACACATCTCTGAAGCCAGCTTTGAGAAAATAAATAGCTGGAAAGAAGTATTCCTTAGTGCCACTAAAATGGTTGTAATTACATTTTGATATTTTTTCCCATTTGTAGACGAATGAAAATCATAAAGTCAGAATTCTCCATATAACAGGCACAGAAATGTTAAGACAAGCAGGGGACAGTGCCATGCTGGGAGTATTTTACAGAATGTTCTTTGGCCCCACATCTGTAATAATTTTAGTGACTGTGTGCTGTAAGTACACGTGACATCCATCCTGAGTGACTCAGCAGGCAAATGACAATCACAGTCTGCTGATTTCCGTTGGAATGGCAGTTCATTGTAATTTCCACTGAGGTTCTTTTGGTCAATGTGTTTTCCATGAGGACTGCTGGGTGGAGCAGACAGACAACACCGCAATCTGCTTAACCATAACACACACACACACACACACACACACACACACACACACACACACACACACACACACACACACAGTACTTTATATGCTAACCATGCTGTTCTGTCTGTCACCCACACTCATTAATTGGGCAAAGTAGTGCAATATACAAAAAATAGCTTTATCATAATTTGTTCTAACATAATAGGCCTTTTTTTTCCACAGAGGACATTTTGACATCTCACAGTACTAAAAGCACAGTGGTAAATAATAAAACGAATGAACGCTGAATTCCATTTAGCTGCTTCAGTTTCAGGGTCTTGTGGTATTATGTGTATGCTGGTTCACCGTCATGGCTTACTGGGGTGATTGAATATAACGGAGCCATCGTTGATGTTATTAATAACACCTGTGCTTTTCTTACTATGACAAGTCAAAATGTCTGCTGTGAAAAAGGCCTGTTGTTGTTGTTGTCAGTTTCTTAATTTTAATGCTCAATTTGGTATTAATTACTTCTAGAAAGCTTTAAAAATTTCTTATTTGTGTGTGTGTCTGCATTTGCATCCACTTCCTCTCATAGTTGTGTCTGAATATGTTTACCTCTCTAACTCTCTGTGTGCGTATCTTTCTGTTACAGTTCTTAGTAAGATCGTCCAGTCAGGACGTCTCTCTGACCCTTCCCTTTACCGTTCCTACGGTGATGTCAATGACATCACTGCTGCGCCAGGGGGAGGGGCGCATCACCAACCCTCATCATGTCATCTTGGTCCTCGGAGCGCTCCAGTCGGTGCCCCTCGACCACTTGACCCCACCTGTCTACCAATCAGCCTTCCTGGCTGTTCATGAGGCGCTGTTTGCCATGGTCCAGTGTCATCCTCAGGTATGAGGGGGCAGATGGGTGAATGGGTGAGGAAGCAAACTTGGAGATGAATGAAAAAAGGAAGTAGGAATTTATTTGGCTAGCAATAATATCAAAGGTTTTTAGGTGTTATAGAGAGATTTAAAAAATCTATTAAAATCTGGTTTCATTTGTCCGCTGCAACAAGATATGGTCATATATTCCAAGAAAAAAAAAGAGTAGAGCAAATGGGAGTGATATAAACACATATAATATAACCATACACACAGCAACCAATATGTCTAGCACAAATGTGTGAACAAAAAACAGAAAATATGCACCATGTAACCATGAGTGTATTAGCGTGTATCACAGAGGACAGAGACTGTGTCAAAGAATTACAGCATATCGTCACACACTTGCCAGTTTATTAGGTACAACTAGCTGAAACTAACACAGTCTAAAACAACAGCCCTGCAGTAAATCCTCCCTTCATGAAGGTTGTAATGTTCAATTTGTGTTGATTCAACTTTATGGTCATTTTGGAGGATGTTGTTTGTTACGATCATGCATAGAAATAGGAATGGTCTGGTGTGCTGAGAACTGTTACACAATTAATCAAAATAACTGTGATTAAACTTCTTTATCTGTAATGCAAGATAAGGATCATATGATAAGCTGACTAAACAGGCAGAGGCATGCAGTGCGCACACACACACACACACACACACACACACACACTGTAACACTTAAATTCAGCCTTTAATAACAGGAAAGCCATTAATAAAGCTGTTTATTTATATATTTTTTAAGTTAAAAGTGCTTCAATGAATGAACACATTCAACCTCCACAGACAAAATGTGGTTTGAACCCATGGCCAATATTATAAGATCACGCAGCCTTGGTCTCTACTCAAGTGCTTGTACCTTTTTCACATTTTAGTTTTTGTCTTTGATCATTTTAATGTGTTTCGCCTTTATCAGACTGTATAAAGTGCAGAGAGACATTGAAAGGTTGACATGAAATGACAGGGGTGTAATTTCTTTCACTTTCGGTTTGATTCATTCAGTTAAAGGCCACTAAACCGTGTCCTCTCATTGTTCAACCGCCAAAATCCAGATGGGAGAAGCTCTCAGTTGATCAAAATGTTAAATTGCCTTCAGTTATTACCGTGCACTCGCAGCATTTAAGCTTTACAAGCAGTGGCAAGTGAGTTGGTCTTTTTTTTTTGCCCTGGATTTTGCCCCTCAGCCAACATACAAGTCTTATGCCCTTCCTTCTTGCAACTTCTCTGTATTTTCGTTTTTAAAAAATGTGATTGAGCTGTTTTTATTTAAAGATAATTCTCCTAAAAAGGCACTAGAACTGATCATCAATCAAAGATAATTCAGTGAAAGTGCCTCTTTTTAGTAAAGATACTATAGAAATAAAACATTGTTCATTGAGATTAAAGGTTCGTTGTTGACATTGGAAATGGTAATTTTTTGTCAATTTTTCTTTAAAGTAAATTATAGGTCATTATTGGGTTAGCGCATTATAATGCTTTTTTTGGTATATTAACATTGTTATGACTGTGTGTATACCAAATTAATTCTAATTTATCATTTGCTGCATTATATGAATTTACATAATTTAAGAAAATAATATTACTTGTGTATAACCAAACCTTCGCCCTTGTGTAATGAAGGTCATTATAAGTTGAGGCTGCTGGTTTGAATCCATGATTTAAAGAAAATGTGGTATGTGCCTTAAACTGCTGAACCCACAGGATGCCCCAGAGGAATGTCGCTTTCAACGAAAGGATATTGCAGCTCACCAGAATCATGCTGCAGCTGCACAAAAACCTCATAACGTCCAACTCTTCAGCTTTTACTGCACATGCTTGCATTACATCCAAAGTGTCAAAAAAGAACATGTTTCCCTATAGAAAGACACTTGAAATGTAAAACTTTTAAATGGGAATCCACATTCCAGCCCACACGCGGCCTTTTGTTTGGTTTACCAGCTGCATTCATGTTAAAATGGTGTTAATGTGATAATTTCTTAGTTTCTCACTTTCTGAAGTGTTCAGAAACAATGACAGAGTGTGACTGAAACGAGGCAGATTCATTGAATAAAACTAAGCAAGAACCAGCTAACTGATATCAGATGTTTGTGAGCACAAAAGACAAGCGGTAAAGGAGAAAGGAGAGAGAGAGGGAGGGAGGTCAAAACTGAGAGGAGAGTGGAGGCAAGGAAGGAAAGGAGAGTACATTTATAGAGGAAGAGAGGGGAATAAATAAGAAGTGATAAAGGGATGAGGGAAGAAGCAGTAGACGGACAACAAGAGACCAAGATGTGATCTGAATGCGATGCACGAGGGATGATTCAGGACAAAACAGAAAGGAGGTGTGTGATAGGACAGAAGGGGAGGAGGTGGACAGGAGGGGTAGGGGAGCTGGCATGCAGCGTAGGTTGGCATGGAGCGGGTTTAAGTCGATGGAAACCATTACTGAGCTCCAACCAGAGCTGGTGACATCATCTCCCCCTCGTTTATATTCTCTCTCTCTTCATCCCTCCTTCAGTCCGCTGTAGGCCTTAGAGAGAGAGAGAGAGAGAGAGAGGGGGGGGGGTATGGACAGAAATACAAACGTAGCTCTTGTGGGAATCCAATTTTTACCTCAGTAATTTTTTGGCCTGTAAGTTTGTGGCTGCTTTGTAAATAACTCAGGCTGTGAAAATGATGTGGTGGATAGATATTGCAGGACTGTTTTGTCCAAATTTAAAAAGGTTTCTCTGTTCAACTTCTAACGTTCCTAAAACTTTTCGTTTCCCCTTTAACACAAGTTTCTTTAAACTTGGAAAAAAATCATTTTACCACACTGACAATGAAACATGTTTTCTCTATTTGTTGCAAAGTGAAATGTTCTGCGTGTCTTGTACGCCATTTTCTACATATTTCCCTGTAATTTAATCTACATGTTTGGTGTTTTTTTTTTTTTTTTAAACAAATATCTGCTAGAATTTGAGGTGAAGCTCTGAGGGGTGTAAACCACTCTTTTTCCATCAGTAGGTCTGGCAGAGCGGGACTCATGTGAAAGTCTACTGTATTAGAGCTGTGAATATCATACACTGCCAGTCAGTTGGATAGCCTCAAGAATACATGTACCATCCCTCCATGTCATTGAAAATCCTAATCTGACAAATGTTTGACTTGACTGTATAAATATATTTTGTGACCGTATACTTCCTGTGTGTCCAGGTGATGTTGAACGCATCCCCGTCATTCCTAAATGTCTTCTACCGCCTGGTGGCGTCCATCATGCAGGAGGGTCGGCAGAGAGGAGACAGTGACACAGGTAACACACACAGACTCTGACAAGAAGACTCGTCATATTACCTTTAAATTAATGTGGAGAACATAAAGAACATATTCTAATTCTGTCTGTGTAAATGATTATTTGATTTAACATACTTGGAAAAGCAGGTATTCAATTCCTCTGATATTCCAAACATGCTAAGAGAATTGTCAAAAAATGACTTGCATATACTGTTGATCCAGTCTTTCTACCCTTTTCCTGTTCCTGGAAGCTGTTGGAACTGGTAGGCACTCGGTGTCATGCCCAGGCACACGCTGCTGGCTCTGATATTTACTCACAACAGTAGCCATCCAGAAAGAGAGAAATGTTAAAACGGACTGTTCACAATCTTGACTCATTTTTCAGTCTTAATCCACTGTAAATTGCAGACATCTGTCGCAGAAATCTCAACTTAATCAACCCAGATATTATTTACAAGCAAATAGGTCTGCTCTTTTAGCAAGTTGTATCTGTAATTTTCATCCTATTCTCTGCTCCTCTAATAACCTAATTTCTTCATGACTTCCAAGTGAATATATTACCTTGGCTTAAAAAACAAATAGTTAAACCTTAATAGTGCAAATAAAGTGCAACAAGTCCAGGGGAAACTGCACCCAAACCACCAAGTCCTAGTGGGTATAATGCCCTCTGTGTACCTGGGGATGATAGACAAACTTGATTTGCCACATTTTAACATCAGTTTCTGCTTTTGAAGGTCCAGACAGCGACGTGTATCTCCAGTGCTCCAGACTGACAGAGAGGATGTACTCTCACATTGCTGCTGCAGCTGAGAGCTTCACCACACTGTCGGCCTTCATGGTGGCTCAGTACGTCACAGAGCTGCAGAAGGTACACGCACACACTCACACACACAGTCATAGTATCCTCACAGTTCCTCATCCAAACCCATCTGTCATCCCCTGTGATCTACAGCTGTGAGTGACACACACACACATACACACAAACATGTATGAATGAGGCAGCAGGATCTCAGCTGATCCTTTTGATCCAGCCTAGTTTGTCTGGTGGTGCGCGTTGAGCCGGCGAGATTCAGCCAAGCAGAGTGACAGAGATGCTGACGCTCAGGAGCAGAGATGGGGAAAGTATTTCCATTGGCCAGATTGTGAATGTTCACAAATCTGAGTGAACAGGTCCAGGATTACTGAAACTCCACGTGCTGGATTGAAGCTTGAGGCTGGATGTTCCCTCTGAGCAGTGAGTCACGTCTGGTTTTTGAACGTGGCTCCTCTCTGCTACCAGACTGTATTTAACATGACGCCAACCTGACTCAGCAGTTTCCAACAGAGTCACACATCGAGAGGAAGACATGAACGTACCTGTCCAGACTAACAGAAATAGTGAGAAAGAGGTGTTTGGGATTCTTTGACCTCTGTGTGAGTCATATAAGAAACCTAAAATTTGATTTATATTGTGTTTTTAATTGGACTTTCAAAGAGATGGACCTCTTTGTAAGTCAGAGGTAATTTAGCCGTCTCTGTGTCAGAACTGTTTCTAATGGCTCTGAGCCTGAACTGAGCTTTCTGCTTTTTGCAGCAGCCAGGTGTTACTAGACCAGGGTGGAGCTGCAGTTAGAAAAGCACAGTTTTTATGCTGGTGGAGTTGGAGAATTTGGGCGCTTGTCTTGATATTAAACAAGTTGGACTTGCTATTGTATTGAAAACCTTATTGAGAGAGTACTCCACCGATTCAGCACTGCACTCATAACATTGTCAGACTCGCGATGGACAGTTTAAAGAAAAAGTAATCTAGATTGATGCAGCAGAACCAGAGATATCGTCTTTTTTATTTCATATATTCTTCTTCCTTGTCAAAACCTGGCGCCTACGCTACCCACAATGCAGTCCAAAATCTCATGTTTGTCTCAGAGAGGTTTACAGTTTGTTCAGCATGTGACACTTTCTATCTTTAAGCCCACAATTCAGATAAGAAAAAATCCACAAAAAACTTTTTATGGACAAAAAGGGGAGAAACCTCTGGAAGAGCAACAGAGGAGGGATTCCTCTTCCAGGACTGACAGACATGAAACAGGGGTCCTGCTCTATACAGTTATCACAGAATCCAGATCCAGGTGTAATAACAACTGCAGGTATTGGACCGTCGGCGTACCACTAACTGTACCTTTGGTAAACTACTGCTCCTCATGACATTTGATAGGTTAGCTTTGTTTGCCGTAAACCCACAATAGGCTGTTCTCTTCATAATGTGAAGCCTGTAATTAGGTGAGCGAGGTTTTAACAAATCATTTAACAGGTGCAGTCACTGGCACGGCATCATCTTCACATTCTTTATGATGATATATGTCAAAGGTCTGAAGACTGTGATTCAGCCATCTGTACAAGTATAACCAGACACCACTGAATTTTCTCCTGGCTTGTAGTGCAGAGTTCACGGAGCACAAAAGGTGTTGTTTGTCTATTGTGATTTTGTATGTGTGTTTGTGCACGTTCACATTAGTGTGTTGTTGGAGAAAGAGAGCAAACCTTGGTGTAGTGTCGGTTGTCTGCTGCTGCTCTGCTTCTGTCACACGGTTAGACATGAAGTATGAGGGCACGTAGTCTGGATCAGATTGTGTGGATCTGGATCACTTGACTACATTGTGTATTGAGTTTCAGATCTGAACCTCGACGTTTTTTAGAAATGATACTGTCCGTTCACACACAGAAGAGTAGCACATCTACAGTACAGCAGGCTGAAAATAGGTACAATAACAGTAACATTAGGATATTTTATTGATCCCCTTTAGGAAGTTCTTTTGTTCTGATGCTCCTGGGGATTTAAATCCAGGTTTATGGACCATTTTTTTTATAACCAACCCTCTGCTTTGTTTGCCTCATGGAATATTTGCTGCTCCTGTTCAAACAGGACTATAATGAATTGATCCCTTTGTAGTCCTGCTCTTAACATTTACATGAACATATATTTTGCCAGGATAGATGATGTTGTCTGTCCTTTGATGCCACTCAAATTGAGGCGTATTGTTATTAAATTGGATGTGAGATATATATGTGTATATATGTATATATGCGTGCCTCTCCAGGTCACACTGCGACCAGACGTTAAGCAGCATCTAACAGAGGGGATCTATCGGATACTGGACCTGTGTATGGAGCAGGATATCAAGTTTCTGACGGCTGGGCTGCAGACGGGAGTCAGAGAGGTGTTCAATGAGCTGTACGGCAGCTACACCCACTACCACAAAGCACAGAGGCAAGGAGAGGACAAGTACACCGTTTGAACTGCCACAACAAGCACTGTCAACTTTTGGTTTCAATTTAATTAGATTAAAATAAATTTTTTTGCCATGGAAAGACTGTTTATATGGAATTTCTGCTTTTGAATGGGAAATCAGACATAACAGCTTGTGGATACCAGGTGTAAACACAGTTGTCACTGAGAAAGCTCACACTAGATTTGTTTAAAATAAGAAATTGTACATTGCAGTATTACTTTGAATTCTCCACCTAAACACAACACAATAATCAATATGTAGACACTCTGAGGGGCACAGCCAGCAACACAGCTGCATGCCAACTCATCTTTTGGGATATTTAAATAGGTCACGTTGAGCATAGTTAAAAGGAGGCAGCAAAAAAAAAACAGCTCCAAAATGGCCTGAGGTGTTTTATGAGCTGACCTACAGGCATTAAGAACTGTGCTGCCTGATATGCAGTAATTGGTGAATGTTTGTTGTCTGCAAACACAAAGCTATCTACAGATGGATCACTTTGGTTACACCCTCATCATAAACATATAGCATGTGGCTGACTGGAGGAATAGTAGCTGTTTTCTCAGGAGGCACAGAGACTGTGGGAGGAGCTTCACACTGTGATGGAGTCAATACAGGAAGTGCTCACTGAAGTTTGACTGTTTCCTCATCAGAATTGCCTCTTGGGGAAAATGATGTGTAAAATGTTTATATTATAATTTAAAGAAACTGGTTTCAATGAGATGTTCCTATCATTTCCTCTGCTTTAGAAAATGTGTATATATGTGTGAATTGTTGTGTTTTTTACCAGAATGTAATGATTTAATACAGATACATTTAAATACAATACTGTGTCAAGCCTGTTTAATTGTCATTTTATTTAACCTGGGGATGTTGCAGGTAAGTGGTATGCATCTTTTAGACTGCCAGGCCCACTGTGACACCCACACAGTATTGTTGTTTTGCTGGAGTATTTGTAGTATAGAAGCCAACAAAACACATGAATGCACTGTGCTTTTTTAGAGACAAGACACCAATGAATAATGAAAAAATGCAGTCACAGTGGTGTTACTGGAAAATAAATAAAAAATAAAGAGCTATGGGTGTTGTGTGTTCTTCCAGTTCTTCCAGTGAGGCAGGTTTTACACAATCCTTACTGCTCAGCTAATGTTGAAACACCTGTATGTTAAGCGGGTGGGTTTGCATGTCACAATTTAGATCTGAGGCTTCCTGCCTGTCGGTTTTCTCAGACCACATGATCGCCATTGTTTCTCTTTGCTGAACTGAGTGTGTTTAGCAGTTTTTCTTTCTTTTAAAGAATGACAAACATATGTGTATGCTTCATATTTATATAGTGATGACAGTCCCACCCACAATGGATAAAGGAGAATATAAATCAAAGACACTTCAATGGGCAGGATATTTGACAGTCAGAAGTCATGACCTCTATCACCGCTCATTCTTCATTGCAATATAAGCCTCGATTTATTCTTGGTCTTCACTTTCTTTTTTCTGATTGTGTTTTGTGCTGTTACATACAAAACTAAACTCTCACACTGATTTATGTATTTGTTGTTATTCTGTTGGAATTTGATCAGTGAATATGGTCTCTTTTCCACCTCTAAGACAGATGTTGAAACATTCCCTCCCCATAGTTTGGCTGATGTTTCAATGACCGTTCAGTTAAAATGTACAAGATTTCTGTTTGAATCTAAAAGCCAACGCTGACTACAGTTTGCTTGTAATTATGTTCTTATATAGTACTATTATTGTCCGATGAAAGATGATAATGGAGTACAAGCATGTTAGTCTTATTTAGAGTAACTCTTTAAAGGTGCTACATGAGTTAAGACAGCCGAGAGACAGACTTGCCTCCCCCCTCTATTTCTGGAAGAGGTCTTGAAAGCCAAACTGACCCTCTTCAGGGGTAATTTGAAACCCTCATAACACTTATTCAGGACCTTCAAGGCAAAGGGCAAAAGATAAAAAACTATTTTACCTCTGCGCTGCTAAACTTGAACAACATCTGTTTCTCTGCTTCTTCCTCCTCCACCTCTAACTTCAGTTTGACTTCCATCCATCCATGCTCTAACACTACTGTAGGTAACATAAACACACTGAGTCTCTCTTCAGACCACCGTAGCGGGAGCAGCAATGAATAAATGTGTGTGTGTGTAATACTTCTGGGACAACTCTTTGGAGGCACAGCACAAAGTGTGTATTGATAGCATTTTTTTACTTGGACTGCAGGGCATTTTGCTCTGCAGTCAAAATCACATTTTGTCACCATTAAAATGAAAAATATCAGAGGCAGAATGAACCACGCTGAACATGAACTAGACCTTTAAGTTTTAGACTTTAGCCAAAGGTTTTCCAGCTGAGATCTATCTCCGAGAGAGCTGAAAAATCTATTTGAATTGTGCTTTCAGGTGGTTCAACAATGTCAGATTGACTTGCTCCAAAACGTCTCACAGGCAGGATATTTGAAGAATTTCAAAAATGATCCATTAACTTCAAGATGAGGTGACACTTAATGCTCCCTTTTCTTTGTATCTGAAAGATATTGGATTTTATGGAGCAAAAAGAGTTAAGGGGATTTTCTGTATTGTGGAATTGCTCTTTATGAATGGAACTCTCTTTCCAGGAAGGAAGGAAGGAAGGGAGGAACCAAGGGAGGAAGGAAGGGGCCAAGGGAGGAAGGAAGGGAAAGAGAAGGAAAGAAAGAAAGGAGAAAATGAGATAAAACTGGTAATCTTAGACCAGGTTCGGGTTGTGTCTCCACCTTTATTAGACCAGTTCAGAACCAGAGAAAATAAAGAGAAAGCTTTTGTTTTCTCCCATTTAACCCGGTTTAAAGTGTATCTGGCGCCCCTAGCGTCTCCTCGGGGCACATGCAGCTCCACACCAGAGAGTGAAATCATGATCACAGATCCTCTCTCACAGCTCCCAGAGCCACATAACTGAAATTTTACAACAATCACTTCCCACAGCAACTGTCTCCACCCCCTTCGCTCGGCTGTAGCACGGAACAGCACGGCACGGCTCGAGTCGCTGCCACCCCCGGCCCTCCTCCAGCGCTGCCCGAGCCGGTGTTTGATTGGATCAGAGTCGGCTAGCCTTTGCCCCCTAACCCCGGTGATGTTGGCTGGCTGCTTCCTGCTCCCTCCACTCCCCCAGGCAGACTGACGAAGCCTGCTGAAGCCGCACGGCGAAGCGCCCTGCACGGACAGAGCCGACCGGGACGAGCCGCCACAGACAGACCAGAGCCGAGCAGAGCCACGAAACACACAGGCGGGCGGACGAAAAAACAACGCAGCCATGCGGAGGAAATCGAGGATATTGTTATGTTTTGCTGTGCTGTGGGTGCTGGGGATAGCCTACTACTTCTACTCGGGGACAACGTTGAGTCGAAAGGTAGGATTTCTGTTCCTCGACTGCTTTTTTCTGGCTACACGGTCCGTCTCGGCGTCCGTGTGGATGTTTTCTTCCAGGACAAAGCGAAGATGGAGCGGTATGATTTTGCGCTGCTGTGCCTCTTCTTCTTCTTCTTTCAGGGGGCTCGGCTTTGCGGCTGCACCGATGCTGATGTGAGGAATGTGATAAAGGGCCTGCTAGTATCAGTGGGCAGGCATTGATTTGGTGGATATGAGTGTGGACAAGGGCAGCAGGGTAGCTGGGCTGGCCGGGTCGGCGTGCACAGACCTCCCGCTGTGCCGGTGATTTCCCTCCAGTGGCAGCGGGAGCGGAGCACGTCCACACCGGGCAGCCTGTTAACGACTTTAATGTGAAAGCAGAATAAAGGTGAAAGCATGTTGTTATTAATGTTAGGCTGCCGGCCTGGCTCACAGGGCAGGGAGGAGGGGGTTCAGCCTATAGAGCACGTCAGCACAAGCTGCTGCTGCTGCTGCTGCTCCGAGAAATGAGCAGAGATCAGGAAGTGTGCTGGTTAAATCACCAGCACAGCATGCTGTCAGGACGTGATTATAATTTATTTTTTTAAGGCGGCTTTAGTTCACATTTTCTACTGTGGGAACAACCTCGATTCAGTTGAACTCGACTGCTGTGGTGTCCAGATCTTCTGTCTGCTGATGTCCCTGCTTTGTGAAGACATTTCATGCATACACTCAGATGCCAGGTTTTTAGGTACACCAGTCTATACTCACGAACACAGTCTACAACACCCCTGCAACAAATCCTCTTACAATGTACAGTTTCTGAAACTGTTTTTCAGCTATGTGTTTCTGATATGTTTCCTACCTCAGATATAGCCTATGTAGTCATTTCTCAAGCATAACATGCCAAACATTTGGTGGTTCCAACTTCTCAAATGTGAGTTTGCTGCTTTTCGTTTTATAAAATGAGAGTAAACTGAATATCTTTGAGGTTTGGACTGCTGGTCGGACAAAACAAGACATATGAAGGCGCCACCTTGGACTCTAGGAAAATGTGATGGGCCATTTTTCACTATTTTCTGAGGTTTTATAGATTAAACGATTAATAGAGAAATTACCTGGCAGATTAATCTATAATGAAAATAACTGTTAGTTGCAGCCCAATTAGTAACATCTCTCCGTATAATGCAATACAATTCAACAGCACAACAAACTGCAGCCTCCAAAATGACCATACAGTTGAATCAACGTCTCTCTAAAACAGTTTCAACACAAACTGAACATTATAACCTTCATGAAGGGAAGATTTACTGCAGGACTGCTGCATTAGACTGCATTAGTTTTAGCCACATGTAATGCACCTAATAAGCTGGAAACTATGTCTAAGTTATTTTTTTATGCTGAAACAACATTCTTTAGTTTACTCTTAAATCTGTGGTTACTTAAGTTTCCTCTGTGTGCCATGTGATACAGCAACTTCTTAAACTAGCAGGCCAGTAGTAGAGGTATTAGATTGACTTTGTTAATGTGGAGGAATGGATTCCATTCATGATATACCAGGCCTGTACATGCAATAGTATGTCATGCGTGAAATGTAAGTTTAATATCCTCCAGGTGTTCATATGTAGAAGAAGACATGTTACCATTGGACACACATCTATATTCTGTGTGTGTGTGTGTGTGTGTGTGTGTGTGTGTGTGTGTGTGTGTGTGAGAGAGAGAGCAACTAAGAACAGTCACTTTTTTGTGTTGGGGGAACATCCAGCTTGTGCCAGCTGTGTGTGTGTCTGCCTGTGCAAATGTAGGCCAGTGTATCCCGCTGTGTGTATGTATGAAGTGCTCTGCGTGGGTGGTTGTGTGCACAGTACACTGCTTCTATTACCCCTCTGGATTTGGGTGTGTGTGTGTGCGTGTGAGAGAACATCCTGTGTGTATTCCACCTGTCTCTTGTCTTGTCCTATCTATCTCTCTGTGTTTGGTTTGCTCCAGTCAACCAGAGCAGCCCTTTTACTTTTCCATTAGGCTGATAGCTGTGTGTGTGTGTGTGTGTGGGTGTGGGTGTAGGTGTAGGTGTATATTTGTGGTTGTTAAGGGGGCCAAAGTGACACTCCATGATAAGCAACTTTCTCTGGAGTTGGATTGCAGGTAGCATTAATATGGATGATCACCTGCGCCCAGCTGGTGTCTTTACACAGAGGGAGATTTAATCTGTTTTAAACAAAGGTGGTGCTGCGCAGGTAAAGTGTTTTCAAGTGTGTTTTCTGTCACATCATTTTTCATTATCGATTCATCTGCATTATTTTTTCAATTCATTGTTTAGCCTATAACATGTCAATATGTTTTTTTTTGTTTTTTTAAATGCTCATTATGAGTTCCCAGAGCCCAAAGTGATGTCTTTAAAATTGCTTGTTTCGTCCGACTGACTGTGCAAAACCCAAAGATATTTAAAATATAACGTCATGAGACAGAGAAAAACAGCAACCCTTCATATCTGAGAAGCTGTAACTGAAGAATGTTTGGAGTATTTCTTAATAAATTACTTAAACCTTTAGTTGATTATAATATTTCATCTTTTTTCTTCTCTTGGGAACAGATAGGTGAATTGGAAAGGTTGTGAATTTAATTATGTAACAATGTTGGAGGGTTTCCAAATATGGACAAATGCTCCTCTTTGGGAGTTAAGTGTGATTCACAAGTTTGTACGTTCATTCATTCATTAGTCAGACTTGTGGATATCTGGATATCTCTGGATATCTGGAGACTGTTTTAAAGGTGCAGAGAAAATCTGAAAATCTGCAAGCAACTTTTTCCAAGTGACAAAAACAGAGTTTATTTATATGCAGCACACGTTTCAGCCAGGACTCCCTCAGCCCCCTCGCAGTGTTCACAGATAGCGCCTGCATCCACTGTTGTCATCGCTGCTTGCAAGCACTGTGGTGAATTCAGAGGCCAGCAGCTCTGTGCCTGCCAGCCTGAGGAATCTGAATCTGAAGGATTGTGTCTCTGCCAGAGGAATTAGTTCAACTGGCTTCTCCAGCTCTGTCATACACGCGTGATACTGTGGCTCTTAAGATCAAAGTGCTCACCAAACAGCATTTCTACTATTATCAGATCAAAAGTACCCTATTTGGGGAAGTGTCCCTTCTGTTAGAGTCTGTATGCCAATTTAAAGACACTTTTTGAACACAGTATCAGTGCCTGGAAGCTTTCTCAGTGTCCTGTGCAAAAATGAACGTTGTTATTTCTGACAAATTCCTTGCAAGCTTTTTTTAGTCTAGTTAAAAAAAAAAAGACTCAGCTGTCACCATGTGTCTCCAGAGGTCAAGAGCAAACCTTTGTACAAAATGTTCCTCGTATCTTCAATCAGTCACGTCATTTTGAGCTTTATTAGTGTACACAGTGATACTGAGTGTTCTCAAGCATTTCTCAGGTTTACTAGTCTGAATTACACTGACGTGCAGTGTAAAAATAAATAAATAAATGAGCTGAGACTGAGATTTGGTGGTTCTAAAACTGAGGAAGTTTGGATGAGTTCAATCATTCACATTGTAATTCATGCAAAATCAAAGAAATATGGAGAATGTAGAAATATATTATGGTTTCTTATAAAACCATTAAAATGATCTGCCTCTTGGCAGTTTTATGATGAAAAATGTATTCCTGCAGTGTTTAGGTGATGGATTGAAAGTGAGGTTTCTTCCTCCTCCCATACACAATACAAAGTATTAAGAATGACAGGAAACGTTGGGAAGACACCCAGCAGTGAGACTCGGTACAAACCTGTATCTGTAAGTGCATTGTTGTACACAGGAGGATAATGTTGCAAACATGAGCCTGCTGTCTCACCAGGATGCCCCATTAAAGTCTTCGTTGTTGGACAGACCTCAGAGGGTTTTCCCTGCCAGCTCTTGAGAAACCGACATCCCACTGTTGAGTCTACTTTCCTGCTAATCAGCGGAGGGAGGGGAGCTAAATGTCAGATGCAGGAGGGTGTCACCGAACCACAGGAAAAACCAACAAATACAGACTTTATTCATCAGCCGTTTGAGTAAAGCTGCAGACAGACGGTAATTGGATTTTTATCAAAGTGGTAAACAGTGTCAGTGTTGTTTTTTGCTAAGATAAGGTGTAAGATTAAACATTAAGTTCAACCTGTGTCGCATGCTTCTGTCATTACAATGTACATCAGCACAAATGTTACGTAATAATATCCTTGAATTACTGTGAACTGTGTTCACTTTGACGAATAATAGTGGCAGGGGGAAGAACGACTGTGCAAGATGTGGTAAACACAATCCTCCCAGGTTGACTCATGTGCACATTGTTCACTGTTGATACAGAGCTCAGCTCTCACCCAGAGGTGGATCACAGTTGAGTTGCAAGTATTTCTCAGTGTGTTGTGATTAGCCAGAGGTGTGGATTAGTTTCTAGTTGGTGGCAGAGGATTCAGAAGTACGTTCAGTGCTTTTCTTCCAGCAAACTGTGGAACTTGTGGAGATTGAGAGCTGTTAACGCTGGCTGGTCCAGAAGTCTTGAGTGAAAGTTACAGTCTGTGTTATCTTCAGCTCTAGGCGTTCAGCTTCTGACTGTCCGTGCATGCCTCAGACTTCGGCTTTATCAATACATCTGTCTCGTCGCTCGCAGTGGGACTTAACTGGCTCTGAGTGGTTTGCTGTTTTAAAGCAGAAAATGTTGGAAAAACGGAGCAGTTGCACATGACACTCTCGGTGAGGGTGCTCATGTTCCATTATTGGTGTCGATTAGAGCCTGTTGTTTAGTGGGAAGTACGCAGAACGAGATGGATGCTGGAGTAAGACACAACATCATTGTCGTCTCTCACTCACACAGACCCAGCAGTGTGTCTGTAATCTTTACCGTCAAGTCTTTACTGTTTATGCATGCTTATGCACACACGCCAATTACATGTGTTAGAGTTCCTGCTGTTGTGTAACTACAGTACAATCATCCAGCTAAGAGAGCTGGGGCTTCAAAACCACTTGAGGCCTCAGCAGTTCGATATGTTTATAATGCCAGAATACTATGTAATTTCAGCCAGCGAGCAGATCCATTATTGCAAACTAACTAAATGCAGTTCCAAAGAGCAAACAGTCAATCGATAAAATGCTTAAATTAAGCTGGGGGATCCCTGGGTACTCAATCCTTCTCAGATATTATCAAGTATTGTGTGTGTGTTTGTGTGTTTCTTTTAAGTAATGATCACTTCTGACAGATGCTCGACTGATTCAGAGTGTAAATAGAGATACCAAAGAAGAAGTTGTGTCACTGTTGTTTTTTTTAAGGATTTAATTTATTTTGCGCCACGAAACTGCGTCACAGTCGCATTAGAGCTACACAGCTTCATAGCTGGGGGTCCCAGGAGAGAGACAGTGTTGTCCTGTTGGAACAGCTCCACTCGTGTTTGTGTGTGTGGTGCCTTGCTCAAGGGACAGTTGACAGTTGACAGTTGCACGTGGGAGGAAAGAAGATGTTACTGTTTCATCTGGCCCTTCCAGATTTTCCCAGTTGATGTGGCATTCGCTAAACCCCTCCCCACGAACAGAGCTTGTCCAATCATTGCTTAGCAACCGTAACTACGCACAGCAGTACTGTCAAGCTTTGGATTTCTCCACATGTTGAAGCTCTGTGCATGGGGCTTTAATAAGAGTGATACACGTTTATTTATTTAAAGAGCTGTCATTTTTTGTGAGCCTCTCCAAATCTGAGACCGCATTCATATTCATCCTTAAAGCCTTTTTTCTTGTAACATACTATTTAAAAATACAATAAATCATAAATCGAACTCCTGTCTTTCTTGTCCAAGTATGTAAGCTAAGCAAAAACAGTCTGATCTTACATTTTTCCTTATCATACATAATACTAGGGCTAACTGGCTCTTTACTGCAATACAAGAACAATGCTGCTCCTTCATTTCCATGTCCTCTACATGGATCATCAACTCTTTTTTTTTTTTTGAGGACTTTTTGCCTGGGGCATGCAGCTTTAGCCTCAGTCTTTTAGCACAGTATTTGATGTGTGGACATTTAAGACCCTTTCACAGGGTTATTGTTTATTACAAGTCAGCTGGAAACATTAAAAAGTCAGCTGGAGACGACGATTTCAACCAACTCACGGAGGTAACATTAGCTTAATTAGCTGCAGCTGATAAAGTACCTCTGTCTGAAATCAATGATCCACTGTTTCAAAAACTACTAAGTGGTAAACCTTCCACTGTTATCACTGTGAACAGCATCATGTGCCCTGTGAGAATGGAAAGCTTGACAGACGTAGCAACAGTAACTAACGAGGGCAGGAATAAACAAACAGTCATACCGCTTACTGTATTTTGGGCCCAGATAAAAGGACAACGAAAGAGAGGCTGACGATGGAAAGACGAAGAAAGAATGATGAGACAGGAGAAATGGGGTGGTAGACCTGGATCCAAAACAGGAGAATGGTGGGTTGTGTCGCTTTTGGCAGCTTTTATTTCCACTAGCCAGAATGAGTTAGTCCTGACCTGCCAGCCATGAATCCCAATGACTGACTGGCTGCGGCGAACAGACAGACAGCCGTGTAGATACCAGGAGATAAAGACTCCTGACAACGCCAAGAAAGAAGACAAATAGTTGAGTTAATAGCACCTTAAAGGAAAGCGTTTAAAAGAGCAGTTTATATCTGTTGATATCAAACATAATTCTGCTTGCTGGTAGTTTAACTATATCCTGATCTTTTTTTATTGTTTTCATTTATTCTATCTTTCTTTGTATCCACCCCTCTCGGCCATTGGTAGGCTCCTTGTGGTTAAATGTTGCATCTGTGAGTGTGTGGCAAACTGGATTATTTTCTTTTTATGATGATTTTCTTCCCAGGCAGACGACAAGCTTTCATGAAAAAGTTGAAAGGGATGAGGATATCTATTGTTCATGGGACCAGCGCTGAGACGAGAGCTTTTTTATTCAAACATCAAGAGAAAACAGAGCAACCCTCTTTTATTCAATTTGTCACTGAGAGGCAAACTGTTGCAGCTGCTTCACGACGTTGATGTCTTCAGAGCTTCACAGTGAAGTGAACGTTGAGGTCAGCAGTAATCTGTGTTCCCGTTATCAAGCTCAACTATTCAAATAGACCTGATAGGGAGCGCAGGTGGCCGTGATGTTTTGCCTGCGCCCTATCTGCGGGGAGGACATTCAAATTGCTAAATAAATGACACGCATTACACGTCTAATCGCAGCAGTCACCCATGAAATTTCGTTGGTGCACTTCCACTGACTGCTACTGGAATATCTCTTCAAATTCAAGCTTTTTGCTGTTTCTCTTTTGAAGTAGCTTGCAAACCAACTGAAATGTCATTATCAGGACTCACAATTTGAATATTATTTGGATATTCAACCACCTGAAGGACAAAGTGCTGCACTTACAGAAGTGTGAAGTGTGAGGGAAATTAGTTTCCCTGTCTTTTTGAAAATCAGGAGAAAACTATTCAAGAGTAAAGATAGTGATGTGTGTGCTATGATCTGAGGTTGAAATGACTTAATCTGTTTATCTTTCTGTATCCGGTCTGTAGAGAATATTTCTGCTTAACCTGTTTTTTTGAAGGATACAACATCTGTCTGGGTCTTCCATCTGCCCCACTCTCGGCTGTTTGCTGCTGCCGACTTAGAAAACAAATGTAACGCACAGCGAGCGGATTGAGGTACATGCAAACAGGCATCCTGGCTGCCCACCACCTCCTCCTCCTGAAACATTCACAGTATGTGTGGATCTGTCACATTTGGGTCACAGAATCCGGATGCTGACATTGTGCATCGGCCTCAACCTCGAATGACGTGCAAATCTTTGTTTACTCTTTTTTTTTTTTTGTGACCAGAATTGTATTATTAGTATCTAGAAAAGTAACATCACAGTAATCAATAGAATTATACTAAAGTAGGTAATGGTACTGCTGACTTAAGTTCAGTCCAAAAAATAATCTCTAATTTATTTCAGATGTTTTGTCAGAGATTTTAAGTATTCTTTCAACATGATTCATCAAAGATCAAAGAAGTATTGCCCAATTATGCCCTAATTAATTAATTAAATCAGTAAGCATTGTAGAGAGAAGGGATGGACCGGGGCCAGTCCATTAGGTGTGTTGTATGACGGCTTCACCAGCAGCACAGCAAAGGCCCTTCTGTGTTGAAACTCAGCAGCCTAACGGACTGATTTTTAAAATGGAAGAAATGTCCGAATAATGACTGGCCATCTGCCAAAGTGGTGGGATAGATTTTTCAGCTCTGGTCTGGTGGGAGGTGTTAATTTCTCGCCCTGCATCACATCATGGCCATTCAATAATGAACCGGAATTTGTTTTCAGCTACTCAGTAAAAATGTCATCCCGTAAGAAAAGTCCACCACAAACACACGCAGTGCCGTTAAAAACGAGCTAGTAGTGATGCGCTTTGTCTTTCAGATGTTTCTTCATTTGATTCTCAGGGTTTAATCTGTGCATTTCCTCTGACTGTTCATTGATCAGTCATTGATCAGTTGATTAATCTGCGACTAAGGGCTACACAAACCTGACATGACTCCTCCTCAGCCTTTTTTTTGTTCTGTGGTGGCATTAATGGTAAACTTCAGCTGTTGCTATCAGCCTGTTAGGATGAACGAGCGAGGCCTTCTTTCTCACCGTGTCACCATTTTGCACTGCTTGTCGACAGTTGCACGGGGGAAGGAGATGCAGGTATAAACGATCTCTCCACTGACTGAAGCCTCAATAGACCAGAATGCAATGCAGTCATAAGACACGTGTTTTATGTACGTGCAACCTGCAGTTTTCGAGCTGTCACAATCGCTGCTGCTGACAGATTCTCAGACATGCTCTCTGGAGGTTGCCTAAAGGAACTCTGGGAAATGTAGTAAATATGTAACTGAAGGGGAAAAAGCAGGTTGAGAGAAATACATCACAAAAAGGCACATTACAACACTTAATAAAACAATTCCTCGTGGCCTCTCCACCATCGTAACCCCACACACTGCCATAGTACTCAAAATGAACACACTCCTACACACAAACACACATAAAAAGGTCCAAATTCCACATTAAGTTTGTAATGTTATTGGTCAATGCTAGTAAAGAAGAAGCTTGTAAAGAGTCTTTTTACAGTATGTTGAAATGGGTTTCAGGAAGCAGAGGTGCTGACTCGGCTCTACCTTCTTCTTCTAGTTTTAAATAAGGAAGAACCGGAGTGAATGAATGACTGACAAAATGGCAGGTTGTTTGGCTGTTTGAATGACTTGCTGACTGTCTAAAGTTAGACTCGTCACTGGAAACTAAAGTGACCAGTTTATGCTCAGAGTCCACAGTGTTCCTGTATTTACAGCCTGTTAAAGCCTCATATATGAAAAGTCATGACACAATGTATGGAAGTGGGTGAAATGAATGATTAGAGAGCCTTGGTGTGTGTGTGTGTGTGTCAGTCTGTCTTTGACCACATGGTATCCCATTTTGCCGGCTTTTCCTGTGGGCTCGTCTCTCCTCTCAGGGACACGTCAGCAGATTTAGGACTTGTGCGCTCGTGTCTCAGTCTGTCCTGTGTTTTATTTACCAACTTATTACACAATTTGGCGAGACAGAAACTTTTTTCCCCCCACTCATCTCTTCAAGTTAAATTGCTATGTTTGACTTGGATGGCTAAACAAAAAACAAGCAGTATAAAGGTAGCTTGAAATGAATGCAGCATGAATACGAGTCATCTGTCCAAGTGGTTGAAATTCTGAAGGAAAGCCTGAAAATCACATAATTTACAAAAAAAAAAAAAGACAGACAGCACGGCTAGTCTGGTGTTAAAAACAGACTGCTACTGTATGGCATATTCCTCTGGTGACAGAAGCCATGGATGGTGGTTCTGTAAAAATAGACCCATGCATTTATACATTAAACATGATTTTAAAGTGCCTCCATTTTAACAAACTCAGTCCAAGGTTCCTATCAGCAGAGGTTTATGTGTAATGCATCTCAGACTAGTTCTGCTGCTTCAGGACTGTGCAGCCTGTGCCAGTTGTAATTGTATGAGTTAATGTACAGTGATTTATGATAGGAAATTCTTTGTTACTCCAAATAAACTGCATGCTGTACCCATCAGTTCCAGTCAGGAATACCAGCGCTGCCAGCAAACAGTTTGTAGCTTACTGGCAAACATTGAAACAGATTTCAGGCTCACTTCTTTGCTGCAGTGGCATTAAACTGAGGTGTGTATGTTCCCTGTACATGTATGAACTGACTTGTCACTAAACCCTCCCCACAGCAAGGACAGAAGTGTAAGGAATGGATTAAACGGCGTGTTTGTCTGCTCAAACATAAGCTGCAAACATTAGCATGCCAAGCTAACCCTGTGTTACTTACCAAGGCCAAGGAGCATTTCATTCTACATTATTTTGTGGGGTTCACGATAGCACATTAACTGTGTTGTGTTTCCCCACTGTGGATCTTAATGAATGGTCAATTGTCCAAATATGATAATTGAGATGGGTTTGATTGTTTGTGTGTGTTTAGAGATGCTTGTTCCCCTGACTCAGGCCATATTTCAGTGTGCAATGACGTTAAACTCTCCAGTCTCTCTCAAGCAGGCCATATGGTAATGCACTCACTTCCCTCTGTCTCTCCCACCCTCTCTTTTCCTTCTGTATTTCCTTTCTCCTCTTATTTGCTTTGTTGCATTTCTGTCGCACACAAATAAGCTATTCTCTGTTCTCATGCAAGCTTACTTTCTCATACTATTTGTTTTTTAAATTTATTTAGTTTGTTTGTTCTTTTGAAGTAGGACACAAAATTTAGTCGGTCAACCTGGGAGCCAATTATGAAAACACAAAATTGTCGTCATGTACTGACCCACCATAAGCAGGCCTGTGACCCACTTTGAGCCCCGACTCACAGCTTTAGAAACCACGTACATAAAGGGAGCAACAGAATATCCTTAGTTCTCTGGCCAGCAGTCCTTTTTCTGTGTCTCTGTGTGTTTCTGCCTTAAAAGGTAGGTTTGATTTAACTGTGCTTTCAGCTTGGTGGGGGTGGAGCAGATGTGATTGTGTCAGACCCAATCAAGACTAAGGCTAAGAATAGCTAAAACCATTTAACACCTTAGCTTGGGTTGGTTTGAAATGGGTTGTTTCACGTCTGCTACATGTGATAATGCTCTGGAGTCTTAACGTCATGTTGGAGACGAGGCCAAGTCTGCTGCTGACATACCGTTTACAGACGCAGGTGCGGCTCGCTGAGGCCAAACTTTGGGAAGGAGTTGGAGCACTTGTGCTTTGGATGGTACTAATACTCAATGTGTCATTAGAACAGTCCAGTCTACTTCCTGTCAGCTTCGTTTGTTCCTGACACAGCCTCCCTCACCTCTCGACTGGCACTCTTTTCTTCTGCTGCTGTCCGTTAACAACATGCCACCTGCAGAGTGTGTGATGTTCTCACAGGTCAGAGTTCACTGTCCCACCCTGCCTTAGTTACAGTGTGTAACTACAGCAGCACAAGGATCTGCAGCCATAGCAAGCAGAGGTATCAGCTGACTGATTAAAATGTATGAACACAGCTAAGTTAAATTACACTTTCAAAACCATAATGCAGGATTGAGATAGATTGTGGCATATATATGTGTGTGTGTATATATATGTATA
>LKNJ01004171.1:20000-54991 GCA_002120245.1 Maccullochella peelii | reverse complement strand
CACACACACACACACACGCATACACACTCCAGTACGTGTGTTTCCCAGTAAGTCAGGCCGTGATCAGCTGCTGCGTCTCACTCTGGTGTCTGGCGTGACGTTTCTCCCTCCTGCAGGGACGAGAACTCAAAATATTCTCAGACCTTCTTCTGCACAGGAGAAAAAAATGGATCTGTGCAGATTTTAAAACGTTGGCGGAGACGTTGGACCGCTCAGGCAGGGGACAGACTAAACCACTTTTAGGCCAAATTGATCCTTTGTCAAGTCTCGTCTCTCTGCCGCACTGCTTGGTTACGGTTGCTAAGCAGGACAAACAATAGCCTGAGAGAGTCTGTTTCCATTGAAAACACCTGTTGATTTAATTGACTCGTATTTCTATTTGTCCTCATTCAGCCAGTCCTTTAAAAAATGTGGTTTTAGTATCTCATGTAGCCGAGAGAGCCCAGTGACTGAACACTATATTAATATTCACGGATCTGGTGAAAACCCGTTGATAATATTTCTCTCGTGCATGATCTTCTGCAATCACAGCTTTCTCCCATCCACAGATTAACCACACAAATCAATCTGTGACTTTGTGTTGCAAAGTCTAAAAAGACAGATGCTACATCATTTAATGAAGCCTTGCCCAGTCACAGTCGACTTCGCCCAAAGACATTATTCATGTGTTTCTCCATGGAAATTAGAAAGGAAACACAAACTATTCAGACTACGTGCTATTAAATGACTATATCCAAATAAATGTGCTGAGGTCTAAAGTAGAGTCTCATGTGTAAGAAACAAATCAAACTGTCATAGCCAGTAAAAAAGATTTATAAGATGCAGCAAATACAAGCCACTGCCATATGAATGAACTAAACTTTACAGTTCACCTATAGGACGTATCACGTTAGCTCTGATTGCAGTAAAGAGACCCAAAGTTTAGGATACACCACTGTCCTATTTACTAGTGTTCATGTTCATCAACGCTTCAGAAAGGCTGCAATTATAACACATTTACTTGGTCATAGCTTGTGTCATAAGTTCAACATATTACTGACCAAATTACGGGAAACCACAGCAAAGCTAACATTAGCTTACTTACATAGACTGTATGTTAAGATGGACGACGCGTCTCCACTTCCTCCTACTGTACAAAAATGAAGCCAAAACATCCCGGATACGGGAGCTGCCATCTTGCGCTGGCGACGTCATTTGGAGCCAGAGTCTGCGCAGTAGTGATCCGCGGTGGAGCCGCGGTGTCGAGTTCCCGCCCATACACCCGCCTGAGCCAATCACGAGCACACTCACAGTTGTCAATGATGACGTCACACCCTCTTTTTTTTTTTTATAGCATCAAATAAGTAACTAAAACCAAACTGATCAGAAAAACGAACACTTGAACAAACATCAGCATGATAAGAACTACCTAAAATGACAGAAACCATCTTTGGGAACATTTTATTTGACATGTACTTTGATTTTTCAGTTTGGCCCATCCGCTAACATGGAGGGGGCGGGGCTTTTGACATATACTGCCGCCAGCCACCAGGGGGCGATCGAGGTGTTTTGGCTTCACTTTTGGGGAGCTGTCATGTCGTCCATCTTTATATACAGTCTATGGTCAAAAGAACATATGATGCTAATCAGTGAACTAACAGTCACATTAGAAACTTAAATAACAAACAAAACTTCTTACCAGTTATATCAATAAATGTTACTTAGCAGACTCAGATCATTCAGGTTGAGTTAAACAACATGCTCCTCATTCAACTGACTAACTGGTTTTAATAAGTGTCTGCAGTTCCAACTATTTAAACGTCCAGCAGGTGACACTGAAGCATGATCTGATGGTCTAAAATATCATCTGTGTATTCGTTGTGACTGTAAAGGATTGGCCGAGTGGTGGAGGGAGAACACAAGCAGCTCAGGCAGGTTATGGTGAGCCTAGGCTAGCCCCGCGGCTTCCAGCAGGTCTGCACCTGAACTGAACCACCTTTCATGAACTCCCCTACCCCATAGCCTACTTTTAAACAGGAAGCTTCTCCCACAGACAAACCAAATTCACTTCATAATAAATTAAGACATTCAAATAAGTTAAAAAAAAAAAGTAAAAGCAATAAAAACAACTTCTAATCATTATTCTAATTGTCCTGACATAGAAATATTAAAAATATAGGTTGTTTGGTACTTTTAAAAGACCATGAAACAATGAAACCCCCCTCTGTACTCTACCCAACATGGTACAGTCTGAGCTCCCTCTAAACTCATTGTTGATAATGCTCATTCTCACTTCCAATTCTTTCCAGTGGCCACTCGCTGTATTGCAGAGAAAAATTCCCCTGCGGCCCAAAAAGAATTTTCCCCATAGACCACCATTGTAAAAGAGACATCTGTAAAACTGTTGACAGGCCACCTCCAACTGCAAACAAGGTCCATTATGACTCTTTCTATTATAAATTGTTGTTGTTGTTGCATATTCAGTGGGATGCATACCCCGGAAGTAAACCCGGAAGCTAGAAACGTTTTTGGCGTATGCCATGGACAGTATGCATGCTGAAAATTACTTTTGTTAGTTTTGCTAACATAATTCTGCCACCGAGCCCTGGGCTACACAACTAGGACTACAGGATGGAATAAATAATAGAACTGCAGACCATACTATTTGGATTTTATTTGGTAGTTTGTTTATATATTCTTATGTGGTGATGAAGGTGGTTGTTCGAGCTAATATTATATGATGATGTGACGGGTCTTGCACAGTTTGTAAACTTTATATATATTCATACAGTGTGTTTCAGGCACCCCAGGAAAAAAATACATTTGGCACCTACGGTAAAGAAAATACTTTGTCCCACTTCTGCACAAATTACAACCAGCTTTTCTTATTTTTAAATGCATAATAAACTCCAACCCAAACTTGGCTTTAATAAGATAAATTATATGGAAAGTGATCCAAGCCAACAGTATATTCTGCAAATATAAGAAATTATAAAAATGACAGCACCAGGGTTTATAGACAAATCAGTTTTTGGTTGTTTACTTTCATTTTATTGCAATTTTGGTTTGCAATTTGGCAAATTACTTTAATGCTTTTACTGAAACCAGAATAGTAGTTCATCACAAAAATCACTGCCAGATGAAGTTAGATTACTGTAAGATGCTCAACTCAAACTCAAAAGAATAATGTAATTATTTCATATGTAAAATGTTTATTTAAACTACATGTTCAAGTTAAATACTGTATGTGCTGCTTGGTGGATCATCTGTAAGCTGAAATTTTGTAAATGAGCCAGGAAATCTCCTGAAACCTGGCAGAAGGAGAAAACCCTGCTTTATCTTTAGAGTTAATTACAGCAGGGAACAGCTCTGCAGCTAAACATGGTATTCCCTTTTACACACACACACACACACACACACACACGGACCGTCCCACCACAGGCTGTTTGCTACTAACCATTAAGGCATGTAAACAAGCCGATCTAGGTGACAAACAACCAGAAAGGAGAGCTTTCCCAGGGAGCACTAAGAGATCGGACCTGTGTCGGTCGGGCTGTGGCTCTGACAGTGCGGTGGCGATAGCGTGCGTTTGCAAAATAACTCCCAGTTGTGAAATGATATGCTCAGCGACGTGCACAATTATTGCCTGCGAAATGCTTCATAAACATCGTAATAGTCAAAGTGTGGGATGAGGAATGTGAATCCAGAACTAGCAGAGAAGATATTTTTAAGAGCCAGTGATCCCCGCAAAAGAAAACTGTTGGTTTTTCATGTTTGTTTAAATTTTTGTCATATGAGGCTCTGCTGCCAAAAAGTGCTGGAAAATGAAGAAACTACTCATTTCATGTTGACTCCATGTTGTCTTTGCAATCATGAATTTCTCTTTGTAGAGGGTTTGAGTTCGTCAATAATTTAAAGTCCAACAGAAATTAAGTTTCATGTTTTTTTTTAATCATGATTGCGCCCCTATGTTTGCATTAAGCAGTTGGGGTGCCTGTGGAGAACTTCTTTTCATACAGCCAATTAAATCGTTTTAAGCCATATTTGCATAAAGCAGAAACGTCGCTGTTCTATCATGGTAACACTGTGACACTACCAGCAGACCTTCAACAACAAAACACATTAGCTTTCCTGCTAAAATCTACTCTGTATCTAACTTATGGACATGGACATGTCTATGTCAGTTTAGTAGCTAGTTAGCTAATTAGCCGCTCAGCAGTGGCGCACTGAACAGCTTAAAACTCGTACTCTCATCTGTACAGCAATACACAGGAAGGCCAGTGTAGAGGAAGAAAGCTTTTCCAGCTTTTCCGTGGACACTACTTTTTTCGTTCCACTGTGGAATTTTTGAGGGCGCTATATTGGGGAATACATTTACACACTCCGAATTCAGACATTCACACACATTTGCCATATGGTAAATAGGGAGTGATTTCAGACACTGGTCTCTGTTCCCCTGCCGGTGCTCAGCCTGTCAGCTGCTGTCAGTTGAACTTAACAGTGACACATCCCTCCAGTGGCTGAGAGGAAAAGGAACTGATATTTCCCCCAAACACCCGTATTTAATATTAAGCAACTATTTACAATACAAAACATCACTTTAACATGTTTTGACTGCAAAAAGTTTCAGTTGAAACAACCCATGTTTATGATATTTATATTCATGGTGTTCATAAGTAGGGACGGATGTGAATAATGTGTGTGTGAATAATGACAAAAATAGCTAATAAAGAGAGCATATGAGTCGTTTTTCGAACAAGACGTATGGGTCATTTTGGAAAGCACTAATTTGTCAATTTAGATATAAGGAACTGTTGGTCCAGAACTGGTGGAATACAACATTTCCAGGCCGTTTGTTTGCCAACACACACTGTTTGTTAGAAACAGGTTCTTGGATTTTAACAAAGAGAAATCAGGTGTTAATGAAACCTGTATGACACCCTGTAAAGGTGTTAATCTCCTGTAGCCTAAACAAATAATGGGTAACTGCTGATTGATCAACAAAATGATGGATTGTTTGATTGACTGGCTAATAGGAACTTGTTCAGGTACAATCTGTCTGCATACTTTAACAATGTTGTGCACATGCATGCAAACAACATGCAGACACACCTACAAATACAGACACAAAGGCAGGGACACACACACACACGCTACAAAACAGCAACACAGCACAGTCTCAGGGGACATTTCCATATGCTCGCAGCGCTGAACCATGAAAACTACACTCACACTCACACCGTACAAACTAGTGATGAAAGTGATTCCTTCCAAACGCTAATCAGGACCAAAATAACTCGCTTGATCATCTTCTATCAAAGGCCACGGGACTCACGACACGCGGACAGACAGACTGACAGAATAAATGTAAGTTGACACCAACCCAGTTGTGTCAACAAAAAGAAAAAAAGTAGACAGGTAGACATATGTGGGACATGGCTAATGACAGGGACTACATTAAAATTAGAAATAAGAGTCAGACAGAGAGTGGGTGAAGACAGAATAAAGAAATGAATACAGTTAGAGTCATATGTGGTGAAGACTTATTAGCTGACCTCGTTCAAAGAGTATTTTCAAAAAGATCCTTCGTGCTGCCGCTTCTGCTGACACCACTATTACTGCAGCTACTACCATTATTTATTCTATGTCATTACTGTTGACTGTAAGCAGTAGCTGGATAGATGGATCCCTCCCATATTGATACTGACATATTATAATATTTTGTTTTTGTGTCTTTGTCTTTTTTGCACAAATGCAGGTCCAGAAAAGGAAGTCCTGGTCCAACTGAAATTACAAAACTCATTGCTTTTGCAGGCAAAGTTTTGAATTGCTATTGATAGGCTATTGGGAATATATATAAATATATATATACATGATCCTCTAGGTTCCAAGCCTCTTGGATGTGTCTGATTGACAACTAAGTCAGCCGGGGCACAAGACAGAATAGGAACAAATTTAAAAGACATGCCAAACAGTGTTGATTTTGATGTGTGAAAATACAAACATGGTGGGAAATTGCTATTTTTTACAATTAATTTTTTCCCTCCAATTTTGTAATGGCCAATTTGTGTCGATGATGAAACACCAGATTATGGTGAAAATCAAGCATTTGGATATTCGAATTCAAGCATATTTCTAACCTTGAAAACATAACGGTTAAAATTAAGCATTTTCCAAACTTTCAAGACTTTGTACGAGCCCTGTCTATAGCGTCCTGAGCGCAGCGACAATTGTATGATCCCTCACCAGCTTCCCACCTACCAAGACTGCAAAATGCAAAACAGAGGCTCCACTGCATCAAAACCTGCATTTAAAAACAAATTTCTTTACCAACCACCGCTGCTGTTTCTCTTTCTTGTAACTGGGACAGGTACTAATACTTTCACTTATTACTGTCACTACTAATAGTGTACTGTAATAGTCCCGCTATTGCTATTAGTATTAAATGTACTATTAGTACTACAACAAGTTGACTTTGGATAAAATATACTCTCATCACTAAATCACAATAACAAGCAGTAAAAAAAAGGAGCAGAGACAAACAAATGATTCTATTCATATTTATTTGAAAACAACAATCCATTTTTTCCACTTCTACTGCGATTCCTTGTTGCAACTGGGTTCATACATGATATTTGTATTAATTCCACAGAACACCATCACAAAAGTTACCCTTTTATATGCACGTTTACCTTTTTTTTTGTCCTTTTTTTTGTATGTTGTTGTCATTCTAAACAATGACTTGTGCTTTGATATCTTTGAAAGAGAGAAAGACTTTTTTTTTTTTTTAAAGACATCATTGTCGTCATGAGTCATAAGTGTACATAACAGAGGGAGGATCGAAATAGAAAAAAGTCGTAAGAAGAGGATATACTGGTCGAATACACACCAATACAGAATACAGAGATACACACTCACATTGCAGCCTGTCCGACTCCACCCAAAACTGTCAAAAGAGAAAAGAGTTGTGCCACTGAAATCACCACCACCTCCAGCTGCTCCCTTCTTCTCCTGATTTTTAAGTACGCTTATTGTTGCCTTGCAACAAATACACTCCCTGCTGGTGAGCAGAGTTTTGGCTAAATATTGCTTAGCTACACAAAGAATATCCAGGAGAGGAGGAGGGAGCACAGAGGGGCCCAAAAACAGTGCAGAAAGCCTCAGTGTCACAACTGTTAAATGTATTATTATGATTTTTTTTTTTAGACAATTTTGGGGTTCGTGCACAGAGCAGTTCTCCACCTAAACACTTCCATTTCACTCAAAGTTTGCTGCAAAAAAACTGACCAGAGTGCTGGGACTTTCATAGCAGAGATCCTAAGAAATATAAGGTGCATTTGTCAGAGGGTTTGGTGTATGTGTTTGTTTATGTGTCCCCAAGAAATAAAGCCATTAAATAAGAGTTTCGGTGGGTTGATTGCCATGGCCACAATGTGCATCAATGCCAAAAAAAATAAAAATGTGTGTGTATGTGTGTGTTTAGGGGAGTTGACTGAATATTTACATGGACTGGAATGTTTTCCTCATTTAGATATCCGCCGAATAAAAACTTATTCATTCAAGCAAAGTTGTTGTTCAGAATGCGGAGCTGCGTTCAATCAGCGCAACATCGATATTCGTCTGCAACGCTGATGGAGGCGCTGTTGTGTGTGTGTGTGTGTGTGTGTGTGTGTGTGCGTGCAGGGGACCAATAATTGAGCAGAATGCCACGGTGCAAGAAGGCATGTTCATTCACTTAATGCTGAGAGCAAGTCGTAAAAAAACAAAAACATGAAAAATAATACCACGAAAGTAAGTAAAAAAAAAATAAAAATCACAACCAGGGACAGGCAAAGAGCAGCAGAGAAAATGTACAAGCAAACTACCATAATCTTAATGTGAATGTCATTCTAAATGTTAAGTGCAGATAGATAGATAGATAGATAGATAGATAGATAGATAGATTAGATTCTATATACCGTATGTATTCATATGCTGGGTAAATATTCTGGTAAATCTTACTTCTATGTGTATATACCTCCAAGTAGAGGGGGCTCACCTAGACGTATATAAATAGGTCTAACATATAAAGCCATATTACAGTGTACATATCCTCGCCCTAATGTAAGCGATAGCAAAAAACCCATGCTTTACATAGAAAAAGGCATCCACGACATTTAAGAAAAAATTTACAATTTATGAAACATGGTAACAATAATAAATAGTATTATAGAATTGCTGCTGTACACAAAAAAAAGCCATTTTTAAAATTTCACTCATATAAAAATATGTTTTAGTGCAACCGTACGTAATAGTAATATCCATAACTTCACATCGCTTGTCGAGACTTTAAGGTGTCCAAAAAAAAAAAGAAAGAAAGAAATACCGGGGGGGGAAGGAGGGAGAGGAGGGGGATTGCATTTATTACAAAGCTGATACGCAAAACGTGATATTTGTATTTACATTTACCTTCCTGCTTTGATTGCTTATAAGAATATAAGCAACAAAAACAAACAAAAAAAAGACTAAAGAAAAGGCACACACATAGCTGTCTGACTTTGTTTTTCTTTTCTGACGTACCGCTTAACCAGAGTCCTTTTATTTTTTAGCAGATTTTGGTCGGGCTCATGTGTTGGTGTTGATTTAATGTGTAACCGTATACAGATCCTCTTTGAAGTCTTTAAATAAGAAGAAAGTCTCTGAGAGCAGGCCCCGGTTAGAACAGGCATGCTGTACACATACATTAAAACTGCAAAACTGCCAGAGTCCATTTGTGTTTTAGTCTTTTTTTTTTGACAAGAGCTGTTTTTTGTTGTATGCATTGTATTTATGTGTGTGTGTGTGTGTGTGTGTGTGTGTGTGTGTGTGAGAGAGAGATAGAGAGAGTGTGCGTATGTATGTATAAACTGAAGTAGAAGAATGTGTGTAAAGTGTGCAAAGGTTTTTTTCTCTCTCTGTTGCACTTCATCCCTTCCTATTATCCAAAGACAAACAAAAAAAAGAAATCCATCGTTCCTCCTCCTCTTGTTCTTCTTCTGCAGCCCTACGACACGTCTTTGCTTCTTTTTGTGCTTTCTACCTCCCTGTCTCTCTCCAGCTTCAGAGGTTTGGACGCTGTCGGAGGCTGGAGGGTTTCAGATCCGGGGCTGGGAGGGTGAGGAGAGGAGGAGGATGAGGAGGAGGAGTGAGGGGAGGCGGGGGTTGATGGGTAAGGGGGCCTGAGCTCCAGGCCGCTAAAGTGCTGAATCCCGGGACCTTGTGGAGGAGATGGCGAAGGGTGAGGAGATGGCGGCGACATGGCGATGGATGGCGAGCGCTGCTGTTGTTGGGAGTCTGGGGACAACGCAGAAGGAGAGGGAGAGGAGGAAGAAGCTCTGCCTCTGTCTTTCCCTTTATCCCCTCTGCCTCCTCCTCCTCCTCCTCTGTTGGCGAGCTCCTCCGAGTCGATGCAGAGCGAGGCGATGGCCTTGGTGCAGGTGTGGATGCTCTCCTCCTGCTCAGGCCTCGCTCCGCCTCCTTCCCTCTCCTGCGATGAGGGGTGAGGTGAAGTCGACTCCCTCAGCCTCTCGCCTCCTCCTGCTACTCCTCCTCCTCGAACTCCCCTCTCGCTTAAGGAGGTGAAATGAAAGGAGGCGGCCTCGCTGGTGGTGGAGTCCTCCGATGTGCTCTTCTGCAGCACCAGGCGGGACGTGACCTGCTGCGCCCCCTGCTGGGCCAGAGGGGTGGTGACGGATGTGGGGACGGAGTGTACCATCTGGATCCCTCCGATAGGGATCATCGGGAACGGCGAACGCACCTGAAATGAAAATTTCACATTGAGTCACATGTTAAGGGAGTCTGATGATATTTTTCTTCTTGTCAGTAAATCCCATGAAATCTACTAACAAGTGTTGTGTGTGTCTCACAGCCTGACGTCTCTTCTTCCTCTGAGCCATAAAAAACTATTAAAAACTCATCAGTGAGCCTCACTGTTGTTCCTTCATCACCATGAACACACACACTGTATTTTATCTGGACTCAGTCCCACACACACACACCATCCTGCTGCCCCAAATACTCACTAGAGCACCAAATGTGGATTCATCTGCCGCTGAAAATAGTCCCCAACAAAACGCACAATTTCCTCCTGTTTGTTTGATAAAAACTACAGCGAGCAGCTGTTTGAGGAACCTTTTTAAACATGAAACTATATATTTGTGAGGTGTTTCTTAATAGATTTATATCTTCAGTAGGAACCAATGGGCTTATTTTATTGGGTATGATTTTGTTTTGCTCCAACAGGTCTGCAAAGTGATTCATAGTGTTAATAATAAAAAATAATAAAGTCACATCCGCCTTTCTGTATTTTCAAAGTGTTTTACAGAATAAAATCCAGATTTAAAATAATAAAATAATGAAAATAAATCAAATAAAATATAAAAATAAAACAAAAAAATTCAAAATATAATGAAATCAAAAGTAAAAAAAATATAAATAAAAAAATCTAACATACAACATAAAAAAAAATCCAAATAACATATATACAAAATATAACAGACATTTAAACAAAATACCTTAAAAGAAAATGCTATAAAAAATATATTAAATTAATTTTACAAAATAAAATATAATATTCAAACAAAACAAAATGCAAAAAATAAAATAAGACATACAAGGTAAATAAAATTAAATATATCAATATTAAATACCTGGAGTTGAGAATGGAGAGGAAGGTGACTGAACAGGACTTGGTGAGGTGGGCTGGACTGGTTACCACGGCTACCGCCCTGGTCCCGTTCCCCTGGCGACGGCGAGCCGGGACGATGTTCCTGGAAACGCAGGAGGAGACCAACATGAAAACACGCCGTCCGTGGACGTAATCATGAGCCAGTGAGTTGATTTGAGAATTTCTTCTTCCACAAGAAACCTCTGTGTTGATTTTTACTCTGACATTTAAATTATTTTATGTCACGGCAGAAACCCACAAAAGAAATACACAAACTCATTGGACAGCATTAGTTACAATAAACACAAATTTGAGGCTTTACGATGGAAAACTAAATATTATGTAACTAAATAAATTAATAAGCCCTGATGAAAAGCACAAAAACAGAAATGTGTGGTTGTACTTGAGAGCAGGTGTTGGTAAAAATAACAAATACAAAGCATGAAGGCTCAGTCAAACATCTTGTGCCTGAATAATGGCTGTTAAAACATTAATCTGTCATTTGAAGAACGGTCGGTCATCAAAGCCGAGCCAGTCTCGCTCTCTGCTTCATGCTTTGTGTAAGTGGGACCAGCAGCAGAAGCCAGAGTTTGAAGTAGGGCTCTTAAGAAGAAAAACAGCCGCGTTATTAACCACGCCACCGCCAGCCAAGATCCCATTACCACCAAAACCCAGCAGCCCTATCTTCAATCATCCCTCTCTCTAACACACTCCATCTTTATTCCCTCATCCTCTCTGAATGTTTCTGCTCCGTCTGCCAGACGGTTTGTCTCTGAGAGTTTCTGTCTTCCTCTGCTCCCTTCTTCTTCTCGTCTTCCATCTCCCACATTTACTACGTCAGGTTTTACCACAAGTTAAGCACCTAAATGTTAATGTACTCTATTCGCAGTGTTTAGGGAGGCAAATGTTCCAAACAAAACCCTAATTAGTGTAATGGTTTAACTCTATCATCAAAAACGACACTTAAATTATATGGAATGGCATCCCTTCTAACAAAGAAACTCAAGGTTCACCCCAGCTTTCCAAATGAAACTCTGCTGCCAGGCTTAACAAAAAAACAAAAACAATAAGTGACAAAATGTAACTGAAGCAAGTGATCTCTCTGTTCAGAGAAACCTGGATTAACTGCTGCCAAACGTTGTCTTTCTTTGTCCTGCTCAAGCCTAACTCTATGACACAAAGGTGACCTGGGTAATGAAGTCTTTCCGAAATGCAAATATTCAGTTGTGTCATGCTGCCACTTGAGTTGCCTGGTGTAGCTTTAAATATGTAAAAAACCTACAGTATATACCAAAAACATACATGACAGTACAGGATGAAGAGAGGAGTACAATAAAGAAAAACATACAGAAAAATAAAGTGAATGCAGCAGAGTAAACGTGTATAACGTGACTATAAAGTACAAGTCTCTAATTTGGAAGTTTTCTGGACTCTTACCGTCTCCATCTCTGTGCTGCCTCCGCGACGTCCCAGAGGGTCCAGCTCTGCCTGACCCAGCACCCCAGCCTGGTGACCTGCCCTGAGGCCCCGCAATCCACTCTGCTGGCTGGTAGTCACAAGCAAGTGGAAATGTCACATTGAACCTTCATCAAGTATAAAACTTTGACTGAATAACACGCTGTAAAATTGTTCCATTAGTAAGAGTCAAGTAAGAGTCCTGCATTGCTCACATAGACATAATAAAACCTCAGTCGACTCACCTTTGGTGGTGGAGGTGTTGGTGGAGCCCCCGGCGGGGAGAAACAGGCCGGATCATCCCCCTGTGGCGCCCTCGTGGTGAAAGATCCCGCTTGTAGTCTCTTCCTGCCGGAGACGTGGGCCGAGAGAGAGGGGAGAGCAGCGAGAGGTGTCCCCTCCTGGGGGAGAGGTCTCGCCGGTATCCCCCTGCCACCCCCAGGTCCCTCTTGGGGGAGATGTGACGCAGGGGAGAGATGTCCCGCCGGGGTGATAGGTGTCCGGCGTGGGGCGACAGGTCGCAATGTGGGGAGAGGTATCGGTGGGCTGAAGGTGAGGATGAAGGGGAGATGGGGGACGGGCAGCCGGAGTGGTCCAGGACAGGCGAGGACAGGCGGGAGGAGGTGGAGGAGAGGTCTGGGGAAGGGACGGGGAGGTCTTCATCCATGGAGGAGGAGGGCGGAACCAGCAGCCTGCTGCCCAGCGCCCTCTGCAGGCCTCGCTGGTACTCAGTCTGACTGCGCTCCCTCCCGGCCGGGTTGCTGGGCGGAGCCTGTGGTGTGATCTGGATACTCGGCACGGTGGTGAAGTAGCCAAACAGCGGAGGCTTGTTGGTGGTGCCCAGGAGGTCAGACGCTGAGTGATGAGAGAGGTGAGGAGCGGGGTGGGAGGAGGCCACAGCTGTGACTGACATGGAGGGCAGGCTGTAAGGCTGCGGGCTGGTGGAGCGAGAAAGGGTCTTAGGGGTGGAGTCGCCATCATAGTCATCCTCTTCGTCGTCTTCATCATCCACCTCATCGCCATCTTCCTCTCCGCCCTCTGAGTCGTCTGCGTCTGAGAACTGGTGATCCGCCATGGCACCTCTGGAAATCTTTTCAGACCTCTGGCCTTCCTCTCCGACATCTGTAAGAGGAGGAGGAGGAGGAGGAGAAGAAAACAAACCAGAAGAAAGGAAGAAGAGAAGCAGGAGGGGAAGATAAAGAAGAAGAAGAGGAGAAAAAAGAGGACATAGGAGAGGACAAGAGGAAAAAGTGAAAGTAGAGAAGAAGAAAGAAGAAAAAGAAGAGGTAGGAAGAGACAATGAAGCAGATGAAGAAGAAGTGGAGAGTAAAGGAAGAGGCAGGAGGAGAAGATACATAAGAAGAGGAGGAAAATGTAAAAGTAAAGGAAATGGAAAAAGAAAAGGTAGAGGAAGTGGGACAGAAGAAGAAGAGGAAAAAGTAAGTAAAAGAAGCAGAAAAGGAACAAGAAGAGGAAAAAAGTACAGGAAGTGGGAGAGGAAGAAGAGGAGGAAAAAGAGCGAGGAGAAGAAGCAGAAGAAGAATGGGAGGAAAAAAGAAAGTAGAAGAAGTGGGAGAAGAAGAGGACAAAGTGAAAGTAGAGGAAGTAGAAAAGGAGGAAGTAGAGGAAGTGGAAAAGGAGGGAGAAGAAGTAGAGGAAACGAACACCAAACAAAAGAAGAGAAAGAAAAGTGGAGAGAAAGAAACAGTTTGTATTAATATGTGGTAACAGAGAAAGTTTAGCTGTGAAACAAAACACCGCTGAAACCACATTCCCACCAGCTCAAAGCAATAAAATATAAAACACAATAAAACAAAGTTATTTGAGACAAACCCCTCGACACTTTGGTTTTTCTGCAGGATGGACTCCAGCCAAATGTTGGCACTTATTGTACAGTAGCTGCAAAGCTGCTGTTGGCAGGTAACCAACCACCGAGTCTGACTTTATCACAAAATGCGGCTGATTGGCTGAAAAAAGGGGGATTTAGGGAATGAAAAAGTTGGGTTTGTTGTTGTGACTCGTAGCAAAGAGTCAGAGCTGATGAAGATATACTCCTGACCTGTTCTGAGCCAGAAATCTAAATCTAAAATATTTATGCAATATATATTTTCTCCTCAGAAAATCTCCGCAGTTTGGAGTTAATAAATTGTATTTAGCCAACTGCTTTGAGCGGAAATCAGATCCACTAACACTGGACTACTTTTCCAGTTAGTCTCATATATACAACAGTTTTTCCCAAACCACAAATGTTTATGTCTCAACGACTCACTGACTGACGTTCTGTAGCTCTCTCTTTCCCAAAAACCCCGTGTGTGTGCGTGTGTGCGTGTGTGCGTGTGTGTTGGTGGGTGGGTTTGTGTCCCAATTAAATACAGAGCCAACACACACACGTGGTCAAATGAAGTAAAATGTAATTTGGTGGTCTACACGGTGGAAATTTACCACCAGCTACCAGTCAGTATGACGGTAACAGCTTAGTTCATCCAACCTTCATCTGCTGACAGTGTGTGTTAGCCTCCAGCGTCCAATGCAAATGACATAAAGTTAAATTCCTGCCCTGTGAGCACTGAAAGATATCATATTTACATTTTGGACAATTATCTAGACAGACTTGTAGTTAGCCCAACAGTAAAGTACGCTCCGGTGTCCTTTAGATCACCTACATTACAGGCAATAAATAAACAGATGAGACGTTTTACGATAAAAATATAAAACAGGCTAAGTTACGACCTACTATAACTCTTATACGTCCTTAAGGCCAATGACATACCCATGGGTAAGTCTGTACAAACACGTTGTTTAAACCCGCAGAAATGTATTTTACATTTTAGTGGTGATCCCAACTTTCCAAAGACACTAAATATAAAACGATGCACGTTAAAACATTTCCCTTTGATGGAACAGTAGAGCCGTAAAAAAAACAACATGGAGTCTTGGGTTTGTATGTTAGACTGAGTGTAAACATCATGGAGCGACATGATGAGGTGAAATGAAAAGGGAAAACTGGATTTGAATAGGTTCATTTCGTCTTAGTTGTTAGATTAAAAGTCATAACTTACTAAGATACAGTTTTATAGATATCACGCTATTATTTCCATTAATTAGTTCAATTGGGCTTCTTAATAAATGTCACAGCAACAAGAAGAAGAGATGTAGAGCGCCTCAAAGAGATCTTAGAGATATTAATGGCCACTAATAATACTATTACTGATGAGGCATCCTGTTAACTTATTAAACTACTTAATTATTCTTGTCAGATGTCATTCCATAACAGCTAAATGTAAATAATAATAATAATAATAATAATAATAATAATAATAATGAGATTGACAGTGTTGTTGTTACCTTAACACAATATATTTTGCTTAGAGACTAAATCCACTAACAAAGACCGGAGAAGTTGTTGTTGTTAATGGTGAAAAATATAAAATGAATCACACCAATTTTCCAGCTTCATTATCAAGTCGTCAAAAGATTAACTGCACACCAAACACCCCCCCCCCCGCTCATCTGCTGAGACGCCGTCACCGCCTCCAGAGGCAGCTGAGGAGAATTTATTATTTGTGAATATTTCATGGGAAATCACATTCGTCCCTCTCCGGCCCACAACATCGTCCCCAGTAAAAATGTTCAGATTATTTCCATATCAGGTGATTAATGGAAAGGCGGACTTCTTGGCTGAAGCTCATGAACCCTCGTCGCCTCGGCAGTCAGAGGCGACGAACGGCAAATACTTGTTGCTATTTCTGAGTAACTGCCGGAAAATAAAATCACGGCTGTAAAATTGTCAATGGGAATATTATAATAATATAATAAGAGGATGTTTCTTTTTGATTTTTTGTGTGTCGGTTGAGTGCGGTTGTTTGACATTAGTCCTGGCTGTCAGGATGAGCTCTGATTTCCATTACACTAATTATCCCTGTACAGCCGCTCCGAGCCGAAGACAGTGTGTGTGTGTGTGTGTGTGTGTGTGTGTGTGTGTGTGTGTGTGTCTGTTTTAGTCGCTCATGTGTGTTTCCTACCTCCTTCATCTGCCTCGTTGTCCTCAACAGAAGACATGGAGACTCCCAACTCCAGACACTTTTTCATATGAGCCTTAGACTTCATGTGCTTCGTCAGGTTTCCTGTAACACACACACGCACACACACACACACACACACACCATTTATAATGACCCCTCGACCAGTCTTACTGGAAACCAGAGCTTGTTTGGCTTCATCGTCACAAGAGTGAAAGAGAAAGAGGGTGAAATGGAAATAGAAGCGGTGGAAGAAAGAGCGAAGCCCACAAAATTACAATTTACAAATTATACATAATTTATACATAATGTGACTTAATGACAAAATTACTCTGCTTCAGTTGGTTGAATGCAAAGTCAGATGCATCTACTAGACATGAAGGGGGGTGTTTAAGGTTAGACAATCTATCAGGCAGATTTTGGCTTTTTATTAAAGATCAGATATCCGCGAGTCAGCATCTTCAACCTCTGATATGATGAAGGTTCCTGTCTGACCACAGCTGCAGAAAACAACCTCATTTATACAGAAAACAGCCATTCATTTAACCGCTTAATTCTATATTTTAAGATTTAACTCGTCAGTTAAAGCTCTAATATAAAGTTTTCCTACTAAAAGTCTGCTTAAAAAAGCTGAAAAAATATGATTAGTCTTGAGTTCAAAGGGGTTTTACTGCACAGTGATTATCAAAATGGATTTTCAGAGGATTTTCTACCCTGATGAGGAACAAATTTATCAGATGATTGTGACATATTTGTAATTTTCTACCAGTAAAACAGAATATCTATCTATCTAATTGTGAATAAAATTTCCAGGCCTTGAAAGGTCCATGTCTACCTTACATTCAGATTCATAAACACACACAATATGAAGATATAGAGATACGTCGAGTATAAAAAAGAAGCCCTACCTTTTGTCTTGAAGGCGAAGTTGCAGAACTTGCAGACGTACGGCCGGACGTCGGTGTGCGTTCGGATGTGTTTCTTCAGCATGCTGGGCTTCTTGCAGCGTATGCCGCACTCCTCGCAGATGTATTTCCCCCGACCGCGACCACGAACATAAACGTAGTCCTCATTGGATTTGTACCTGGAAGACAGAGCCAGTAACAAAGACTGTATGGTGAAGTGTTTCTTTGTCTTTGGTTACAGTTTTTACAGTACAGTGATGGGAATACATCCAAACCATTTCACATGTTTGTGAACATTAATTCCGACCTTTAATTTTACAGGGTTCCCCACACAACTTTACCAATGAAATGAACTTTTCCATAATATTTTACCCCATTTCCACGACTTTAAGTAGTTTAAAATAGGTAGGCCTATATAGGGATCATAGGGCACAGGCTAGGGTCTTCCTCTCTCTTGAGCCATGTATATATAATTGAATTACATTGTGTTTGCTCCTTCATCATTACTAATTAATACTGTGGGGCAGCTCAGTACAGCAGGTTTGGATTCAACTCAATATTATATACACATATTTGATTAATTCCCTAAGGGGCAATTAAAAAGTACAATAAACACACAATATACATAAAAGCATAATCCTCCAGAGAGGAAGGTTCTTCATTCATATATGCCGTATATATTCCTTTCTTTGTTGTGTACTCTGTTGACCCTCACAGACTCTCTCTCTCCTTCACACAGAGGTCAGAGGTCAGAGGTCAGGGTCAGCAGCCCTGCACCTGGTGGAGAGTCATTGTCATGCTCTCGGACGTTTGCTGACACAGACGTTCTGCTTGAAAACGGCTGAAATAAGAGTTCAGTCAGCTCAAACGCAGCTCTGAGGAAACTGTTCTGTCATGGAGGATGCAGCTAAAACTCATGTCGTGCAAATAAAAACAAACAATGCAAACATAGATTTATATAGAATAAACTTGCATATAAACCTCCCTAAATCTCTGATGAGCACATACATGGATTACTGTATGTTAAAATATTATGCTGTATGCTAGCGGTCTCCAATCCCCATAAAACAATTACAGGGGGCTGGGACCCTACCAGGGGGTCTTACATGAAGTTACTGGGCCCAATACTGGATTTTTGTTTTTAGGCCGATGCCATAGTGATATATTAAATAATATATCGGTCGATGTTTGTTGGTTTTTTTAACATAAACCCATAACGTGAACAAACATTGTGTTTCTTAAAGGATTTTGTACTGAGAGTGACATTTTACAGGTGAAAAACAAACTTGTCAGTGCTTTCAGAATAAAATAACTGTAAACTGTTAATAATAGTTACTTATTGGTTAGTATATAAGTTAATGATATGTGTTGTATCATCAGACTGATATCATGGGACAAAGTGTCAAGATGATTAACAGGATATATATATATCAGGAAAAAGGAAAACAACATGTTTCCTACCCTATATTATAATAATTAGCTCAAATATTTCTTTAATCTTTCTTTTTTGTGTGTTAATTACTGGATAAATTGACCTGCACAGGCCTCTAAGAACTATTCAAATCAAACAGGGGGAACAAATCCCTCTGTAGTTGACCTGGTCATAACCCGCAGACATATGCAACTGTAGAGATTTCTTTGTTTCAAGGGATCACAAGCTAAAATGGGAAACAATGCAGCATTCCACCTCTGGGATTTGTGTTCACAGTCTTTGTGCTGGTGCTTTTTTTCTAAAAAAAATAAATAAAAAAGATAACCACAGTCCTCCTTCCAGTCCCACTTATTCTTTTTTTTTTAAAGCATCACTGTCAGACATGATTTTCTATCCTGAATGAGGCCTCGAGTGAAACAGCGAACACTTGGCAGCAGCATCAGTGCCTGTCTGCATGAGTCTGTCTGTCATGGAGGGAAATTACCACCAACCACCAGTCAAATGGTGGTAAATTGTGTCTGTCTGTGCTCTGCCACAGAAGCATCACATTCAGGTTCTTTTTTTAATGCAAAGTTATTTTCTCTGTTGTGAAACAGTGAAAACGGCTGGTGAATTGTGTAGTTTCCTGTCCTGTCTGCAGCGGCTGGAGGAGTAGGTAATGGGTAGTTCAGGGCCTCATGTGTTAAAGGAGGCCAAATATCAGGTACATCAAACAATCCTTCTGCATCAGCGAGGGGGAATTTGTCTTTCAACTGCACTGCGGAGTGGGAAATACCTCTGAACGCTTGTCTGAGCCGAGACGTTTACACAGCTGCGGCCAGTTACAAAAATGAATTATGATGATTATTTTGTTTTATTCTATTTTGTCCACGGCACACGGTAAGATCGTGAAGCAGATTCTCTTCCAAAACTACTGAAACTTTCAAGGGACACGAGAAGTAATGGATTTATTTCCTCTGCCAAAACTTGCACTTTGTGGAATTTTGTTCATCCAGAAAAACTTCGATCCTGTCTTGTTTTTTTAAAAGGATTGGTGTGTGTGTGTGTGTGTGTGTGTGTGTGTGTGTCTTTGCCTGTTTGCCCTGTTTGTACGCTTTTATCCACTTATTGCTTCTAAAGTGTCCTTTGGGGACAAAAGAGAATTACTTCACTGCCTGCTGCATTTAATAACTCCCTGTGTGTGAGTGTGTGTGTGCATGTGCAAGAGTATTTCCATGTTTGTGTGTGTCTGCACCGTCTGTTCCATTCAGTAACCTTGGTCTTATTGGCTCTACTGTAAGACTATAAAACATTATGATACTGTAGGAATGTCTGAAACTACAGGGCTTTCTAGCTTTAACTCCCTCACACGTCCTTTATTTGACCATTTAATGTACATTTTAGGACAAATTCCTGTGTTTTCTATGTGGAAAATAAGCTTAATGCGACATTATTAACTCATATCATATCACTCATATCATAACTAATAATAATGGATCTTCTTGGGTTCATTGCTATCGGACAAAATCCTTTATTGCCTCAAAACCCATATCAGATCGCTTTGTGGTAATCACATAATCACAGTCGTTGTTTGACGATGAGAAACCACACTCATCTTGGTCAAATGGAAAATTATCTCACCACATGCCAGATCTCTAAAAGTAGGGCTGGGTATCATTTTGAATGTTTTGGTACTAGAGCCAATATGATACAATATCTTGCAATCTTATAAAATTGTCTTTCTACAAATCCCTTTTTTTATTTAACAAAAGAAGCCAAATGCCAAATCTAAACAGAAACAGCTGACTTTGCCTAAATATAATACAGTTAAAAATGAGCAAAATTATGATTTAAATCCAAAAATGGCTAATCAAAGAATAAGTAAAGATGAGTACGGATCTGAGCAAACATTCGCTGCCAGCTTTCGGTGCTTGTAATTACTCTCCAGAAGTTATTATTTTTACAAGAGATAACTAAGAGACTTTTTCTGGAGCCAACAATGTGTTTTGCATCTTTAGGTTTGCTCTGAGCCGTATGTTCAGGAAGCTGGATGCAAAACGTGTTGTACGCTACAAAAAACCTTTCTTACCTCATGCAGAAATAAACTTCTTTTTTAAATTATGAAATTGCCCTCAGTCTTATTAATCAAAACACAAACAAAAGTTTCAGTGTTTCAGTATGAGCAGGAGGCCACATATTGCAGTTCTGGATTGAGGCTTGCAGTCATGCTCTGAGGTCACTTTTAAATAATAAAACATAAGAAAATAAATACTATGTTATTATGAGTGAGATACTGTACTGGTTCAGTGTTATAAAACACAACAATGTAAAATACATATAAAAGAAATCTAATAAAATATATAAAGTCCTACATTTTCTTAATAACATAAACAAAATAAATAAATACTACAGTTGCTGATGTTAGAAAAACAGTGTAAAAAAGCTTTTAAAATACAACTAATGAGGGACAGATCCCACTTCAAAGTGAGAGCAAGAATTATGAAATTCGAAGTCCAATTACAGCAATGCAGCTCAAGTCGTTAGACTGTGATGGGTTTACCAGGCTCAGGCTCCTGGCCTGACGCTCACAGGCACACATCAAGCCCAAAGAATGGCTTATAAAAGGATAGGTCTTTTTTTTTTATGCCTAAGAAGATTTTCTGATTAATCATAATGAAACAGATGTCCTTAAAGTTCATACAAAGGTTATCTGTGTTCATTTTGTTGAATACTGAGCTGTAAGGGGGAAAAAAAGAGACAAAAAGCAATCAGACAGCTCAGTATTTTGTGAGTCTGAGGCCCCGGATGTATTATTGATGTGAGGGAAGAGCAGCTGCTGTACATTGAGGAGTTTAGGTTAATTCAGTCTGAGATCCTCGAGGAAGGTTCTTAAATCTCGGTTGAAAACTAAAAGTGACCAGGCTTCTGCTATCAAGGCATCTCAGCTCTGGAGCTCTTTGCAGGAGAATCTAAGGCTTGCAGATTCAGTTATCATCTCGTTCTAAAACTTTCATAATGCTTGTTTTTGTACTTGTTATTACCAGGTTTTATTCGTGTCATTGTTTTACTGCTTGATACATATTCCTCTTCTTATCCCATTTTTTCTTTCTGTGTAGTCTTTTTCTCTTATTTTAGTCTTGTTTTAAAGTTTTAATCTTAATTTTGCCCATTTAAAGCACCTTGTAACCTTGCTGTAAAAAGTCCTGCACAAAAATGTTGCTATAATGGATGATACTGCGCCTGTTAAAAATAAAAGAGAGCAAAAACATCTTGCAATACTTAGCTTGCTATCACGCTTTGATCGGCAAGTTGATTGATTGATTCTTGACTCTGAAAAGTACCTTAATTTGGTTTGGACTCAGGTCTCTAGCCTTCTCAGTTTCAGCTGGTAATGTTAGAAATCCCAGATGCCAATCACTGTCAAAATCTAACCAATTATTCCTCAACAGAAGTGCTATCCGTGCACCAGATGTCACTGAAACTCCTTTTCAGATATTGTGCTGACAAAGAAACTAAAGTAGTAACTGAAATGAAAACACAATTTCTAGGGCATGGATAATGAAGCTTTAGCATTTGTACACAATTTGGGATTCTGAGGATCACATATAATCATACCATATATACACCGATTTATAAAGATTACATTTGTTAGATATTTGTAAGATAAATTATTTCTGTCACTTTATTGGACCAAAGTTATTGGACTGTGTGTGTATTTGCTAGACATACCCGCCTTCAAAGATCTTGATGCGGGTCGGTTCCGTGGCGGGCTGTTTGACTGAGACCTCCTTCTCTACCTGCTCCTCTTTCGAACGGTCCCACGACACCACTCCCTTCATCTTCCTCCCAAAATTACTGACATCAACTGGCATCAGCTCTGGCTTCAACTACAGAGATGAGAGGAAAAAAAGGAAAGAGTGCTTGTGTTTCTCTGTATTTGCATCCATGCATGCACACTTAAACATTATTTTCTGCACATGTTTGTATGTTAACACTGTTTTAAGCTTCTACATTTTACATAATTATAGGGCATACCTGATCAAACCTCAGTTTCCAGGCCACAGATGACACCAGTTTTCCAGAGCTGGATGGCGACATGGCTGCACTTGTGTACATCGAATCAGTGTTTCTCCTCTGTTTGGACCTCAGCAGGGCCAGTGCAGCTTTGGTGTTGAGGTTCAGAGGATTGGGGTTGTATGAGCTTACACACCATGAACTGTAGACGGAGCTATGCAAGGCAGCTTGGGTGCTGTTGGGTTTGGTGTAGTTCAGGAAACACCAGCTGACTCTGCTCATGGTGCGCAGGCTAGGGAACTGGAAAAACTGCTGAACATCAGCCACATCCGTGAGTAGCAGAGTCTGGCCCACTGCTCCGGATAATCCTGCACTTTGGTTGGCAGCTAACTGAACCAGCATGCTGACAGGGATTTTACTTGGTGTAGGTGGCACTGTGTTGTCAGTGTCTTCTGCATCATTGGAGGACACCATAGACTGGGGGCTGGAGCTGGTCTCTGGGACTGAATCATCCACATCAAGTTCCTCTGGGGAGTCCCGGCCACCTGAAACCGGAGAACGGTCTGTGACAATCTGGAGAGGAGGGGTGAAGCTCTCGACCCGGGGTACATCAGGGAGGTGGGGGGCAGAGGAACGGACAGGAATGGCAATTTTGGTGGCAACGGGGAAGTCGCTTAGTGGAGGAGAAGAGGACATCCTTTCAGAATCATCCATGGAGCCTTCACTCTTCAGCCGAGCTCGCTGAACTCTGCCCTGCCCCTTCTCTCTGCTTTCAGTTCCACTCAGCTCCACGGCACTCATCTCCTTAACGATCTGCCCATACATCCTCTCCTCCTTCACTCTTTTCTGCTGCTTAGTCTCAATGAAGAGCTCCAGAGAGCTGGCAGGGGAAAGCATGCGCTTGCTGCCTCCAATGCCAGATCCTGAGGCATCTGTGGTGGATATGGTGCCTGACGTTAGTGAGAGTGGGATCCCTGTGTTCAGGCGTTGCTCTGGCAGTGAATCTGAAACCTTCCAGAGTGGGTAACGTGACACTGTGCCATCGGTCTGTCCCAGGAAGTGTGATAAGTTGAAACCTGCCCCATTTATGCCTCCTCCGATTCCTCCAGGTGGTTTGCTGACATTCACAACACCACCTGGAGGAGACATGTTGCTGTTGTCAGCACCACCTGAAATGGCTGAGCCTACCCCTTGTGCCCCACTGCCATGGGTAGCTATCAGCTGGCTAACACTGGTGTACATAACACTACCAAACGATGGCACATGGGTTTGGATCCGCACAGGAACCAGCATACCAGGCAGGGAGGCCTGGGAGCTCAGGTTCTGGGTGGCAAAGACAGGCTGTATCTGCTGCAGAAGCATGGGGGTGTTGGTGGAGCTGGGCAGGCAGTGCTTGGAGGAGAGTGAGGCAAAGTTTTGCTGTTGTTGCTGGGACAGGGGAGAGGTGCGAGATGAGAAAGAGGCAGGGTACATCTGAGAGCTTGGATTTTCTGATTTTCCATCATGTGGCTGTTGATCATGGATTTGCTGCAGGGAGTGGAGTGGTTGTTGTTTGTGGAGTGGGTGTCCAGGCAGGTTGCCTGGTGATCTGATGTGGAGTTTTTGGAGTTGCTGCTGGGCCTGGAGGGTCAGCTGCTGTCTGGGTGTCTGACCGGCCTCCTGACTCCAGAACCGACCTGGTTGCTGGAAGGGAAGGAAGGTGGGGCCACTCTGGTACTGCTGGATTACCTCCTTGTTCATGATCTCATGACCTGGATGTTCTCCTTCAGATGACGAGCCCTGGGTCTGCAGGCGATGTTGCTGGGACCTATTATGGAGAAAAGGTTGAATACTATATTTTTCTTCAAATCATAAGTATTGTAAGTGATATAGAAAATAATATTGTAATAGTAGAACCAGTTGGAGAAGTAGCACAGGCAATGAATTTGCATTTCATAATGTTCGAATTTTGTCCATTACATCACAGCTAAATTAGGAGGGCTATTAGTAATTTTAGGCTTGCATAGGGAAACCTAGACTTTTTTACCTGCCATAGAGAGGTTCGTCCTGCAGGCTATCCTCACTGATACTCTGCTGGAGGAGATGCTGGTGGTGCTGTTGGTGTTGGTGAGATCCTACACCTGTGCATAAAACATAAGAATGTATTGTATGTATTGTATTTTGAAATGAAATTCTTCCCTACACAAGAAATCCCATACGCTACTCCCATATTTTAGTACTAGAAATGTATAACTCATTGGATAGAATATGGTCCAAACACTTCACATCCTGCCAAGTTTATTGAGTAGAGAAAGCCAACCCAAAAACGTGAAATTTCAATTTGAATAAAAAGTTTGGGAATGTATCACAAAACTCGTACAAATGATTTGACAACACAGTTTTAGTGCTGTAAGGCTTACCACCAATGCTACTGCCAACTCTCTTGGTTCTGCTGGCTACATCGCTGCTGCTATGGGGGGATCCTGTTGGGCCAGGCCATGCCCCATGTTCCAAACTCTCCTGTTTGATTGACATCTCAGCTACCCCTGGTTCCTGGGTGACTGCCTCTGGATAAACACTCAGTGAAGCCTGTCAAATGCAAGTGTAAGCAAGGAAGTAGAGTTGGTCAGTCGTTGTGAAATTAAATTTTGTGATACTGTGTGTAAGCCTAAGTGTAAGTAAAGTGACAATGTAATGTTGATATAGCGTGAGGAAATTTGGATGAAGTAGGTGGAGGTGCTAAGACACCAGTTTCTAGTGGTGCCTTAGACCTTACTGAGCTGCCTTTTTCTTCTACCATCTAGGTCAGGGAACATAGGTGTTCAAACTAAAGAACTACAATCAACAACTGCAAGGCTTGTCTAAATTACTAACTAGAACTTCCAGTCCATATTCTTTTAAAGAATTAAAGTAGTAGCGATCTTTTATGCTACCTGTCGGACAAGATATCCACGTCGGCGTTCCTTCATTGCAGATGCACTGGAGTAAATCTCCCCCTGTCTAGAGGAGGACAAACTTCCATAGTCAAAGGATTTGCTACGCATTTCAGGCAACTCTGTGGGCAGTGTGCATGGTGCCTGCTCCGATGAAGACCTCCTCATCTCCCTTTGCTGGTGGTGGCTGGAATGACCACTGCCAGGCACCGTCAGGAACTCTGACTGCTTAGGTCCACCACCAGATGCCAACGAATCATCCTGGTTCAGAATCACAAAGGAAATTGTTCAGAATTTTTCCACCTTTATTTAGACTTATTGGGAACGTGTTGTCTTTTACAGGTGCTGCATGACAACATAGCCAGTAAGAGTATCTAAGTATATAACAGTAACGATAGTGTACAATAACCATACCAGTGCATGCTATGAAAACTGTACTAAAACTGCTGGAGGAGTTGTTAAGATACTTGAAAGTACTAAATATATAATGGGGTACCTGTTTGGTGGGTGAGACAGACTTGAGGCCTTCATCTCTGTCAAAGGACATGGAGAAGGAAGAGGAGTGGGACAGGTTGCTCTCCTGACTGGGGCTGCGAGAAAGGCTGGTGCAGGTCGACTCAAAGCTTGATTCCCCAGATGAGTGCTCCATATCTGCCAGGCGCAGCCTCTTCTTCTTGGGTGGGAGCTTTTCCGATGGCATCTGGGAGAGTGTGTCACTCCTCTGTGGCAGCTGGAACTCCTCTACATGCTGCTGCTGCTTTTCTGGTTCCTTGGTCATTGGAGCTTCTGTATCTTTCTCAGGCTTGTCTGGCTCCTCCGTCACCCTGATCTCAGGAACTTGGATGTTGGGTTGTCGGACTAGTTTGTGTGGGATGTGATAGGGCTGACCAGGTGAGGCTGCAGCCGACGAAGATGAGAGGGAGGCAAGGTCACAGTCACTTTGCAGCTGCTGCTCCATGCTCTCCGTCCTCAGTAGGGCAGATTCAGGACTCAGAGCATCTTCAAAGATCTCTGTGTCGGACTGTTCAGAGTACTGGCTTGATGGAGCTTTATCTGAAGGCTGATATCCTGGCTGCTCAAAGGACTCTGACTTCTCAAAGGAATTTGGCCGGCTGAGGGAGTTGGTGTGCTGGATAACTGATATAACATTCCCAGCTGCCTTCCTACCCTCAGAGTCAGGAAACAGTGCAATGTCCTCAGAGCACATGCTGGCACAGGTATCAAAGCTGTCAGACTGGCTGTGAGCACTGTGAAGAGAGCCCTTCCCTGTTGGGGTGGCCCTCGATCCATCAAGACTACCTTGTTTAAACTCATAGTCCCCTATCATCTCCACTGAACCACTACAGCTACTGTCGCAGTGCCCAGGGCTGTCCTCTTCATCCCCAACACTTTTCTCTTTCCTCCTTTTTCTTGTGGCTATTTCTGACATGCTAACTTTAGTACCATATGGGCTGTAAGCAATGTGCTCTGGGACTCCTGGGCTGCGCTCACCAATCTTCATACCCAGAGATGAAGCTAAATTCTTGGGCATATGTCCATAGCCCTCAGCCTCTCCTACATGGGCTTCATTGGCTGAATGTTCAAATGCAGCCTGTCTTCTGAGTCTGCGAGGTTGGTAAAACACATCATCTGATGTCATCATCTCATCGAAGGAGTGGCTGCCTCGAATTCCTGGTGGGACACTAAGGTTAGGAGGGGAGGAGGTTGGCATGGAGTTACTCCTTATAAGGGTCCCGGAATCTGATGGAGGCTCCAAAAGCCCTGTACTGCTTTGACAGGGTCCTGTTGGGTACTGCTTGGGATCTCCAGAGACTCCTACATCCCCTCTGAAACAGATATGATCCTCAGCTATCTTTCCCATGTCCAGAATAGCACCTGGTTGCTTTAAGCTAGCCAGGCTGCTAGGGTCTGCCCCTGCCATGCCCACTGTGATAGACTGTCTGGATCTGGAGTTGGGTCGGTAGTACCAAGTCCGACCAAACATAATCTCTTCATACGTCTTGACATTAGTATTTGGAGGGCTGATCTGCTGCTCTGCACTCTCAGAGCGTGAAAAGTAGCCAGAGTCTGTGCTGCCTTTGCTGTGAGGACTGAGGAGATTCAGGGACTGTGACATGACAGAGTCAGAGTCCTGACCTTTTTTCTCGTTCAGCCTCAGGGCCAAACGTTGTTTGATGGTGGGGGAATCATCCAGTGAATGCGCTCTTCCGCCAGCCTGTGATGCCAACATGTGGTGTGACCCCTTTATGTCCTGAAAGGGTGGGCACTCCATCCCTGTGGAGGGGACTCCCCCAGGCTTGGGGACAATGAGAATAGGCACTTTCATAGACCCCACGGGCAGCTCTTCAGCTGAGTCTGCATATGCTGGTTCCACACCACCTATACAGTTAGAAAGAGTGGAGCATGATATAGAGTAAAGTAGAAGGAATAAAAGCAGAAGGATTGAGTAAAATCATGAGCAAAAAAGATAGACATGTTTGTCAATGAATGAGAGCAGTTGGACAGTGTCAGGCAGCATAGAGTAAAACAACAAAAATCTAAATGTATTATTGGCACTTATTTTAAAAATGACAAAATATAAATTTTTTATGTTTTAGGTTTTGTCTAAAAACCTAAAGTTCATACCAAGCAGTAGTTTATGCATCACAAACCTTAACACCAATTGATTTCACTAAGATAGTTTGGGAAACTAGCCAGAAATCAGAGACAGGGTGTCTTTGAACCAAAATGTTTTGGTTTCTGAGAAATTAGGCTTTCGGGTGGCAGAACTTTTGCATTTTAAGATTTTTTATGGATATTCTCAGGATGGTTAACTTTTCAAAATGTGTCTTGTTGAGGGAAATGACCTGTATTCTTGTTAGCTTCAAAGGAGATCTGTGGGATGGGGCTGCCTTTGTCCGTCAGCATAGTAGAGCCCTCCAAACCCTCCTCATCTGTGTCGGTACTCTGCTCTCCATCTGAGTGGACCTCGGCCTCGCCCACTGGGGATGCCTGGTCCATGTCCCCACTGCGGGCCACAGCTAGCTCTGAAAATGGTACGAGTCCAGCCTTGATGGCATGAGCATGGGACTTGCGATGCTTGTAAAGGTTGCTCTTGGTTTTGAAGGAAAAGCCACAGGGTACACAAGGATATGGCCTCTCTCCAGTATGTGAGCGGATGTGCTTCTTCAGGACGCTGGGCTTGGCGCAAGCTCGACCACAATAGTGACAGATGTACTTACCAGGCTTTTTCGGCTTCTGCTCTTTTTTGCTGTAGCCCTCCTCTCCAGGCTCAGGGCCTGACTGAGAATACTGTCCAAAAGAGCTGGGTAAACTGGGAGATTTCTGGCGGGGAAACCTCCCTGCCCCAGCCCCATGAGGGTGAGTATGTCCTGGGTGTCCTACAGGGTACAGGTCATCCGAGGGCAACTGGCCAACAAATGGCCAGGCATGAGGCTCTAGACCTGGCTGGGGTTTGGCTCCTGAGAGGAAGCGCTCAGTTTGGGGATGCTGAGGGTACGGTGGGCCCAGCTGGTAGGAGTATCCCCTTGGGAACCCCTGAGCAAAGGGCCCTTGGGGGTCTTGAGATGGTGGGCCTCCTATAGCCCCAACTGCAGAGGGTCCAGATAGTAGCTTTCCAGAATTCCCTGTAAATGCATACTTCTGCTGTGGTGCTGATCCCCCGGTGGCACCACATGGTAAACTCTCACGGTGTTTTGCCTCTGGGTCAGCAAAAGTGCTTCGTTTGGTGTGTGCAGAGGGCTCGGATGCCCACTTTCTTTGCAGAGGCATCTTCTCCTTCACTGGTTCCTTATTTGAGCACTTCTGCCCAGCGGCAGCTGATTCACGAGCCTCCATTTTCGTGAAGCTCTTCTGTGGGTTAGAAGAGGGAGGATAGAGGGGATGGTGGGGGAGCTGGGAGGGTAGGTTCTGGAGGGTTACAAGGTCCCAAAACTACCAGGCATGATAGCTGAACCTTTGAGGGCTGCCGACAAGTTCACAGATACAGGAAGTACCCGTCCATTGCTGAAATAGACTGATTGTGAAGCCAGGCTGGAAACAGGAATTAGGAGGTGGAAATGAAAGGGGAGCTTTAGTGGATAACATCAGAAATGTTTCTCTCCTTTTGCCATTTTGTAAACACACTAATGTTGCTGTGTGTTGTTTTTCTGTCCAGTTCATCTAAAGGCAGAAGACTCCTTGAGTGATCTGCAGAGGACACAAAAAGAAGAAAAATGTTTGGTGACTTGTGGAGCACATTTTAAGTTAGCAGTGTATATAATATCAGCAGTAAATGAAGGTTAACAACATACTGAATATTAAGGGTAGACTTTTCTTTATGGAAAATTGCTTGTAGATCCTCTTTCTGTAGCTTCAAAGGTCATCCAGTTTTCTCACCAAAAGACCTGCATCAAAACAAAAGAGCTAATTAGTTTTGTTATGAAATTATCCATTAATACAATCCAAAACTGTATGATGGTACAGATAACAATTCAACCTATAGCCTGACATCTCCCTCTTACCATAAGTTGTTTTTGTGTTGAAACCTTAAAGTAATTTACAATAAGATGTAACATTTTGGCTGCTAAGTGCAACACCATATACTTTGTTGTACAGAGAGGACTCACTAAGTTGTGTGCCTGATGCGCTAATGCAAATGTCATTGATTGCTCAGTTAGTTTCTTCACACTGGAATCCATCTGTGCTTTTTGCCTTCTCCACCCCTTCCTCCTCCCTCCCGCCCTCCCTCCTCCTTCCACTCAGTGAGTCACCGATGCAAAGCAAACCCACGCTGTTCCTAAAAAGACACAAAGGATTATAAATAGCGCTGTGGAAGTGACGTCGGAGTGTCATAATGTGTGTAGGCGTTCAAAAAGACCAAATCCAAGAGCAGCCATCACCATCTAGCACCTTTCTTTCCTCTCTGGGTGTCATAGTTTGATCTAACTTGGTATGTACTCGGTCGAAAAGCAAACAAGAGAACACACACACAGAAACACAAAGAGAAACACAAAGAGAAACGCACATACGTAGATACAGTACTTGCAGGCATTGCAACTGCACTGCAAACACTGCAGTAGACACAGTGTATATGTGTGTTTCCGTTGTTTAACGTTTCTTAACCACACCAACACCTGACAGCAGAAGAAGCACAGAGCTGCATAGCGCACACACAAACGCATGCTGAAGTTGCATTTTTGCTTTGAATGTTTTTTCAGTAACCTCCCTCGCACTCTGATTGCGACACTCACACACTCACACACACACACATTCACATCTATATACACACACAGTGTGGCCTCGGTGCTGGTAAGCAGGGCTCAATGACGTGGGTGTCTTGGGGCCCAACGTGAGATCTATAAATAGCATTGAGGAAAACATGCTGTATTCTTAGCAGCAGGAATGTTAACTTTGGGCTAACTTGTGTTTTTGACGTGTACCCCCCCATACACACACACAAACACACACCAGAAACATTAGCTCAGACCTGGGTCATATTTTTATGTTTTCCATGGTGTTAAGAGTGTAAGAATGTGGACTGAAACCCAAAAGACTGACTCATCTGTTAGAAGCAATGGTTATTCAGTTTGGCCAGCATCAAACTGAGGATGCTGCAGATCGGTTAGTTGGAGGGTCAGCTGACATAACTAAAGGCAAATGTAGACGATCTGTGGTGATGGTGATACAAACTTTACACATCAATATCACATCTTCTGAATGTCTAACCCTGATCCAGGTTAATGATCCTGGATTGCTGTAAGAGGTAAACCAAACATTTTGGTCACTTAGGTATTCATAAAATTTGTAACGGGAAGAATATCTTTGGGCTCCCCATCCGGCACCGTGGTACTTAATATGATGGTCCTGGGTCAGGGCTAATCTACAGTATGTCTTTTGATTTAACAAAGCTTTTTGTAGATTGAAGCGTAGTTAATTTCAAACTAGCTAAGTGACTGGATTTTTTTTTTTACAATGGTTTCAACAGGAAACATCCCATCCTTTCTAGTTCTGATGCCACAAACTCACCCAGTTTGACCAAATAAATTTCCGCTTGTATGGCCTTTGAAAGAGATCTTTTCACACATCCAAGATAACTTGAGAGCAAAAGCTGGACTCATCAATGAAAGTTCAACCTCTTTGCTATCTCAACCCGAACAGCCACATTTAGCTTCCTGATTGCTGATTTCTGGCTACTGAAGTTCTCAAAATTCAAACACTTACTGTAACTCTTGCTGCCATTTGGAGTCACCAAAGGATGAACCTGCCTGTTGCAGCTTTACCGTCTGCTTTCACACACACCTCGACAGCTATCTGACCTCCTGACACACACACCCATAATAACTCAGCACTGAATCTGACCTTAAAGCATGCAGATAGTTGGTTGGTTAAACTCCAGTTTAACCTTATGTAAGGTGACTGGTTTTGTAATGAAAGTGCTGAATGGCCGCAGTCTGCAGAGTGAGTGGGAGCATGTAGTGAATGGCTTACATAAAGCTTTATTCATACATGCACCGACACAACCTGTACCAGTTCCTGTGCGTAGGAGAGACATAGCTACTGGTGTGTGTGTGTGTGTGTGTGTGTGTGTGTGTGTGTGTGTGTGTGAGTGTGTATGAGCGTGGGAAGTGTGCGTACAAGTAGTGTGTTTGTGTGTGCGTGTGTGTGTGTGTGTGTGTGTGTGTGTGTGTGTGTGTGTGTGTAGGCTGGCAAAGGGCATGACGAGACACCCAAGTTGTAGGTAGGTCAGAACAAGGCGCATTCAGAGGCTATACTCAGAGGTAAAAATAGTAAGGCACACACACTCAAACACTCGCAAAAAGTCATTTATCAGAATGCTTAAAATAACCAGAGTTACTTAACATACAGGAGCAGAGATCAGCTCAGCTTTCATATACATGGAAATAGATCTAGGTGGTGTTTTATACCCACTACACACTTGTCTTATATCAGATCTGATCGAAGGTTCTTTTTTTGTGTTTATGTGTAGGCAAACTGAATGATCCAAGCACTATTATGTGTCTCGAGTTATCCCATCACAAGCAGACAGTTCGAAACACAGGTGTGAATGCATAGAAACAGTAACGAGGCTCTCTGGGGGTTTGCTGGGATGCTGCTAGGTGAAGTGAATGCAGACACCTCTATGAATTCATTGAACAACCACTGACTTGTTTATGATTATGTTCAAAGTCACAGCCAATTGAAAGGCAGCGCCAATATTTTAAAAGGTCTTGATATTGGGAAAACAATAAAGAAAGAATTCTCAGCTTGAAACTATTTATTATTTATTACGGATCAAAATGTTGTTTATTTAGCAATATAATGTTCTTATTGTGAGTTTCGGATTATTTGCAGGATCAGTTTTGTGTGGTTTGTCCTATGGTGGCCTTTAAAACACCTGTTCCTCAAGACGTTCATATGTGCAGAAGGATATCTCCACTGTGTCTCAGTATCCCAATTTTTCCCAGATTTTCTTTAGACCTCTTGTACTCAACACAGATGTTAAATGGAAACTTGTAAATGAGTTGATGCACAATAATCTGCAAGCGATTCGAGAGAAGTGAGGTGCATGCAGGTATGTACAAGTACACTCGTACACACACACACACACACGTATTCCCAAACCCTGGAGGTATGAATACTGTGTGGGCATTAACCATGAAGTAAGAACAGAAGGCTGTGTGTGTGTGTGTGTGTGTGTGTGTGGTGCTGTATGAAATGTGTGGGAGGCTGTTCAATTCTGAGGGCCGAAGGCGCTCTCTCTCTCTCTCTCTCTCACACACACACTTCATTTCATCCAGCTTCATTGGAACGACAGTCGGGAATAACGTTGCCAAAACGACAAGATAATAGATCAACATTTGTGCAAATCCCCTTCCCTCCTTGTATCATTATCAGTGTGTGTGTGTTTCAGTGTGTGTGTGTGTGTGTGTTTCAGATCAGGGTTGCGATGCATTCATCTCTCACACACACCAATAATCCCTCTCCTACAGTGTCTTGTTCAGATATGCAGTAGATAAGCCTCTCATTTACTTTCAATGAAAGATCCAGACGAGGGCAGAGCTGGCTTCTGGTATAACTGTGTGTGTGTGTGTGTGTGTGTGTGTGTGTGTGTGTGTGTGTGTGTGTGTGGTGGCTAGTTATTCTTAAATTGGCCCGCCGGGGTGCCGCATACCAACTGGAATGGTTGGAATTCCTGTTACACAAAAGCAGAGAGAAAGTATCTTTGTGTGTCTGTGGGTGTATGTGTTTGTCTTGCCCTGTCTGTCACCCTTTTGCATATGCAGCATAATATACCTCTAATTATAAAACCATAAGCAAAACACAAATAAACAATGGGTTTACTGTGTGGGATTCAAGTGTCATATTTGATACTGGAGGATACAGGCTACAAGACAGGGAACAAGGATACAGAAAGGAAAGAAAGATACGGGAGAAGAAATAACGGCACAAATAAGGAGACAAGTATGTAGTAAAGGGGAGAGGGACACTAGGGAACAGAGCAGGGGACATTGGATGAGGCAGAAAAGATAACAATGAACTGAGTGAATAAGTACGCAGTGGACAGAAGAAGGATGCATAAAAAGGACACAAGAAACAAGAAAACAGAAGAAAAACTGGGATATAGAAGAGGGAGCAGCACTGGGAAAGATAACAGTAAAGAAAGGACAGAACAAATCTAAACTACAAGACCAGAACAAGAAGAGGACAAGCGAAGAAGAAAGCAGGTGAGAGGACACAAATTCAGGAGAGAGAACAAAGAAGCCAAGGAGAGGGAAAAAAAGACCAAAAGAACAGGAGGAAGGATACAAAAGAGGAAACAAGGACACAACAAAGTGAGGACAAAAGACACAGGTGAGGCAAAAAAAAAAAAGATCTACACCGTACAGAGGAAAGAGATGAGGAAACACAGAACAAAGAAAGGATACAAGGATACAAACTAGGGAATAAGGACACAACAAAGAGAACCTAAACAGTGCAGATTTAGGGTGAGGACTGAGGAGAGGCATTAAGGACTCAGGTGAGGTAACGGTCTGCTTTGAAATGGGACGGTGAGGATGAGAGTCATGCCAGCTGATATCAGGTTACTGTACCGCCACTCTCCTCACACACACACACACACACACACAAATAGGTATACGTATACCAAATACATGTATGCATGGATTAGACACACACACACACACAAAGGCCGGGTTCGTATTTCTGAGTGGTAGACGAAGTGTTCTGGTACTTTGGGTGGTCAGACGCTGTGTAAATTATTTAAACATGTTACTAATGGTTTCCATTCAGTGATTAACCACTTTGTACAGCCAGAGAGAGAGAGAGAGAGAGAGAGAGGGAGAGAGAGAGAGAGAGAGAGAGAGAGAGAAGGGGCGATCGAGGGCAGCTGGCAGTGTGTTTGTTTTTTGGCTCTGCTCTGTTTGGCCCCAAACTGGACCCAAACCACACACACCTCCATTAAAACACTACCTTTGTTTTACCTGGAGGGGGACAGATGTTACTGGAACAATAAGCCGCTCTGAAGAGGGTGTGTGTGTGTGTGTGTGTGTGTGTGTGTGTGTGTGTGTGTGTGTGTCTTTAAGTGTGCATTGGGAATTGGTCCCTCTAACCTGTCCTCTACCTGTCTGTGGA
>LKNJ01004171.1:0-15000 GCA_002120245.1 Maccullochella peelii | reverse complement strand
TCTGTTCTGTTTCAGCGCTGTCCAATGTACACAACAGACGTATGTGTGTGTGTGTGTGTGTGTGTGTGTTTGTTTCAGCTTTATATGACGTGCACACGAAGGCGTCTACCATAATAGTCCTGGAAAAGTGCCTTCACTGTCACATCAAATAACCAGTAAATTGGGGTTTCTTTGAGTCTCATGGTGACTATATTTTGAAGAATGTTTGTTTTGTAAAATCACCTGATAGAAAATATGCACAAATTACACACCCTTCAACAAAAAAACAGAATCAGTGATGTTTGTTGGCAAATAAAATCACTCTCTGACTTCTCAAACAGTGGCTTTGGCCTCTAATTTACTCCCATGTGCTAATTGGCTGTTCCTTCTGATTGCTCTTTAATGCAGAGTCAACACTTCCTCCATCTGTTTCAAATTAAAATACTTCCAGCAGCTCATCGGGGATACTCCCTACCCTTCCCTGGAAATCTTTTATTGTGAAACCTCTAAAGGAAGTGTTAACAGCAGCTTGAAAGCACGGCGCAGTGAAGTCAGTCAGAGTGCGTGAGAACAGTTTTTCTGTTCTGTGAGCATGGCAAGACCGTGTTTTTGCACTGAGGAAATGAATGCTGTGAAAACGTATGTCATGTTGAATTCAGCGTACCAGCCATTAGGGTAGAGGTGCCGGTGATTTTGGGCTTTTTACCGCTTTCTTCCTGGGTTTTATTTGGGCCTAATTGTTTCAAACACACTGCACCAGTCTTTATTGGAGAATTTACAGCAGTTAAAATTATAACACCCAGCTGAAACTCTGTTATAATCTTTAATTTATCTTGATTTGAACTTGGAAACATTAGTTGCCAAAAACCACACGGTCAATTTAGTAGCTGTCCTGGAGCTTTCAATCATATTATACAGTCTTCCTCGGCAGATGGAGCTTCTAAATGGACCGTGTCAACTTTCAATCTCAACTTTTGCTTTTGCTTGCTCAAAGTGGTCAAAAAAAAAGAAAAAAAAAGAAGGGAATTTTAACATCTACAGTTTCATGACAACTTGGCAAACTCCATCTGGTGAGGAAGATCATGCGATACGATCAAAAGCTCAAGAAAAGCTACTAAGTTGACCTTCTGGTGACATTATTCTGTCAACTCAAGTTTTTATCTATCAATCAATCTATTCTCTCCCAGTGCTGCTCGGTATTTTGCACAGTAAAGCATTTACTGTACTGCAGCTGCTCTGACACACACACACACACACACACACACACACCCCGTGGTTAACATGGGAAACATGATGTGACGCGGCACCAATTCAGGCCGTTAAAGAATTCCATGTTCCATGTTCTGTCTCCTGGCACACACTCACACACATACAGTACATACACTGTACCTACAGAGTTTTCTTTTCCGAAACAGCGGTTCTTCCACAGCTGTGGCTCTTTGACATCAACATGTTTCCATTTAGCAGAGAAAGCAAAAAGAGCAGGAGAAGAAGATGGAGAGACGGAAGGAGAGAGAGGAGGGGGCTGGAGAGGTGAGGAAGGGAAAAACAGGCGTCCTGTTGGTGTAAATTGCCAGTGGAAAAGAGAAGGCAGTCATATTTTCCACAGGGCTGCTGGGCCAGCCTTGAAACTATTACTGAGTTAGCCCCGTGTGTGTGTGTGTGTGTGCATGTAGCTTCATTACATTTTCCACAACAGTTTGCAAAATAAGCCAGGAAGCAAGATGGACAGAGGAACGGGAGGCAGACGGATTCGTTCCGTGGATGGACGCTCTGCTTTTACGATGCTCTGCGTGCTGGAAGATTTTATAGTTTGTTAAAGGTTCTCCTGCGATCCAACAAAAACCAATAAGCATCTTAAAGTTCCCCAAAGAACTTATATAATGTTAGAGGGTTTTTTGTATTTTGGTTGGACTGGTGTGCTGGTGACTGCTGGCTGGCTTTTATCCGTGCTACTTTAAGCCTCGCCTTGCTGGGATAGGACTATGCCTGCTTGACTTGTAACGGTAAACATTAGGGATGTCCCGAGGCGGCCCTAAGGATTGGTATCAGGGCCAATCAGGGCATATTTTAATGGATCGTTATCAGCTGAAATAAAGCAGATAAAAATCCAATCCTTTCTTTCCTGCACTCTACTGTGTTTAGTGCATCTCTCGCTTTCAACACAAAGTTAAACCACAATTATTTTGCGAGCTAAAAAGCAGTTTTATACATTCCCACAGCTGATTCTCCTTTGGCCTTTCTTCTCAATAGCTTTGGCTCTTTCTGAACCTTTGGGATTCTCTTCAGAATACAGAAACGGCAGTTTTCCAGGAAGTTCATGCCTTCATTTTATGGTGTATTTAAAGATCTGAATAAAGGCTGAATTTGAGAGACTAGGGCAGTGTGTCAGAGTAAATAAGATTAAGAAATAGACATCTACTTTATCAGATGTTTCATTTTTACTCCAAACATCTGGGAACTGACCTACAGCCATACCACAACAATCCCTCCTCTTTCCTAGCTGATATATATTTAGCCACAATGCCTCCAAGCTGTGGCCGCAGAGACGTCTCTGACGCAAACTGCAAAGCCTCTGCACACTAGCGACCATTATAGTAGCCCTTCTTCATGCATTCATCGTGAATTAGTCGCGTGTTTTATGCAACAAACCTTTACAGACTCGGGAGTCTTTGAATGAATGATGCATCAACACTCTGCTGCGTTCGGAGTGGGAGCTTCCAGCCCACAGCAGCTCTTTAAAAAGTTTGAGTCAAATTCAGGGCACAAGACTATTCCTGGTGTGTACGAGTGTGTGTGTGCATACAGGCATGATGCTCACACTTATGTAAGCTGTTTTCTATCATCTGCATCCTTCTTCCCCACCCGCCTCCCTCCTTTTTACTTCAATCTCCTCTCCTTGTTTCCTCACCTTTCCTCTTCTTTCAGTCTCCTCTTGCTGCCTTGTTTACTCATCTTTGTTCTCTTTGTACTCTCTTTTCTCCATTTCATTCATGTCTTTCCCTACCCAAACCTTATTTTTCCGCACTTTTCTAATTTCATTTCTTCTCCTCTCCTCTCTGCATCGTTAAAAAAAAAAGCCTGCAGGCAGGTTTAGCTGCACTATAATGCTGAGTTAGTTTTCCTCTCAGGAACCAAGTCGTCCTGGAGGCCATTTTTCACAGCATTGCGTCAGAAGTCTGCTAACTGAGCCTCGCAGCAACACCAATATAGAACTCTATACAATGTAGGGCGGATAATTACCAAAACTTTCACTTCCAGACTTCACAAACCAAACAGGATACAATTAGTGCTTTTGTTACCTGTATTTATGGAGGGAAGGCGGACAGAGAAAGGCCCAGTGTAACCAGTGTTTTGCTGCTGGGCACTGGAAGCTGCCCATTATGGAGGGTAATAAAGTATGTATTAACTATGGAACCAACACCTAAAGAAAAAGAATTTTACAGAAGCAAATTATATAGAGAAAACAGCACGACCTTGTAATTCAGAAACATTATTAGTCCCAGAAAAAACCCCAAACTGAACTGGTATCACTCAGCCTATACTTCTCTACTTTTCACTTATCGCAGTCTTTTTGCAAAAGTAATGTAATTTTAAACATTTAATGCAGTGTCGAAACTGGTTTAGGATTATCTATTGAAAACTATAATAAAAACACGTGTGTGACAAAAGACTGAGGTTAAGATCCTACTCGTGTCACCGATGTAGCAGCCGCAGATTACAATCACCTACTGTACACTCAGATTTCTGTTGATAACAACTTCCAACTACACAGGATTGAATTTCGAACACGTTTGTGACACAAAATCACAGCTAAGGGCCTGTGTCCGCATAGCGGTTTTTTCTGGCAGGGTGCTGGGATGAAGCGCGTGTGCGGTGAGAGAAAAAACCCCGCTGCACGTGGGTTTTGTTTCCACGACAACAATATCTTAACGCTATGTTAAGGGTGTGGCTACGCAGCTAACAACAAGCTTACAACGCGCAGGGTGATAAAAGCACAACACTCACCAGCAACATTCAGTGTCTGTCTGACGTATCATAAAGCTCAGGACAGACAGACACGTTTCTCCTCCATTTTCTTGGTTACCAGGGTGACGGGCCCCATCTAATATACGATTGGTTGCCTGAAAAAAAAGCACCAGTGACGAGTGGCCGCATACGCTCACTCCTCATTGGGAACAACTGAAAAAAGACACACTCCTGCTCACTAGGCTACAAAATACACTCGACCGTCCTCGGTTTTCCACATCATTCGTCTTGGCCAAGTCAGTGTTGTGATGGTGCTTTACATCATGTAGCATGTTTGCTACAAGTGTTTTGTTTTTAAATAATTTCCTGGAGGAGATTTCCGTTTCGGTTTACAGGTGTCAGGTGAGTGAGGAGAAACACAGCGTAACATAATGTAGCACTGATATGAAAATGCTCGACTCACAATGTAGGAAAAAATATTTTGTTTAGTTTGTTTTCTCACTATGTGAAAGTGCTGATTGTGACCGGGACCACTGCCACTAAAATTACAGATACTCTCCAGTATCCATCATACAGTCCTTTGAACACCAAGTCTGTTAATTTTGTCATAAAAAGACGGGTGTAGGACGTCCTTGTGGCCCGCAGCATCACCTCGTCTTTTACACATAAAAGGCCAAAACGCCAGAAAAACAAACCAAACAAATATTTCAAATATTATAGCAAAATGTTGGGTGTTACAGATGAATACGACCTCACGTCAGGTCCATTATGTTTATGCACCAACTCGATTTGAAACACTGTCCATCATCTGCACTCATTCACATCCAACAAAACACTGACAAGAAAAGTGTGAATGAATCCAATTTGCGTGTTTCCACTGCTGTTCAGCATCGACTGAATCATAACCGGCCTTTTGGATGTGAGCTTCCAGCATTGTTAGTAATGTGTCACACTGGCATCATGACATGAAATAAATGTTGAAGCGATTACGCAGCACCAGTGTCAACATGAGAAATGCTCCCGGCTCTGGATACTTTATTTTCACCTTAAAGGCCTTTACACACCGGAGTATTTATTCGCACGTCAATATATTTTTCCAAACTGTTGTTTTTCTCATGAGTATTTCACACAGAATACAAAAATTTTTCGGAGCAAGGTCAATTTTGCTGAGCTTTCGCCCTGTGAATAAAGGCATCAACCAATCACGTCGTGCGTAACAGCGGACCTGTTGATTGTTTGGTGTTTTACTCTGTATTATATGACAAAGGACACAAAAATTATAATGAAGAATGAGCTGGCGCAAATGTCGCTGCAGCATCACTGCCAGTATGAATAATTTTGACGCAAAATATTAGCAGGCGAGTATTTTCGTTGTTTATTTGTCACATCCCCGGTGTGTAAAGGCCTTAAAGGCGAGAGAATGATCCCTGCTTGAGGGCTGAATGTGATTTTTTACATGCACGGTTTCAGTTTAAAACAATTTCAAATTGTACAAATTCTCAAAAACTCAACGTCCTAATTCTTCTGTATGGACATGGACATGTTCAGTACCGAGTGGATATGAAAAGACGAAAGTGAAAAGAAAAGGAAATGTAAACTGCAGCCGTCACTCTCACTCTTACAGCTCAGGATGCAACTGCCAGCCTCACTATCCTGCCAGTCAACTCGATGTTTACAGAAGAATACAACTCCAGAAGGACCAAATGACGGTTGGTTAGCTGCAAAACTGGCCGAAGGAGTAGAAAAACCTTCCAAGACTCTGCCAGCATGTACCAACATTTGGCTGATGGCTGATTTCTGAGTTCGTTCCACCTTCTCCTGTCCTGGCAAAAGGTATGTGCTGTGTGTGTGTGTCAGTGCACTGCAGTTTATTCTTGACACAATGGGGGCGGGTGGCTGAATGACTACTGTCCCCAACACCCGTTACTCACACACACACACACCAGTGCTGACTGTCCACCCACGCACAGAGCTAATCTCTGTCCCCTCACATCCGCAGAGCAGCAGGTAGGTAGGAGGTGTGTGGTCTGTGTGTGTGTGTGTGTGTGTGTGTGTGTGTGTGTGTGTGTGTGTGTGTGTGTGTGCGTTTAGCAGGATGACTAACATCTTATAGAATTAAAAAGCCTTAACTCTCAGTAGCACAGATGGCTCAGTGAGAAAACTAGACAAATAAGAAACAGCTAATTCCACTCGATTTTTGCCTGAAATGTTACCAGTTTCCTCCCAATAAATACACATCAGATTGTTGCCTGTGTGTGTGACAGTATGTGTGTGGGTGTGTGTGTGTGTTACTGTAACTTGCACAGCACACCTGCATATGAAAAATGTTCCTGTTCCATTTCCTGCTGCAGTTTTTGCTACTGATTTGCATCGCTCTTCCTTTCTCTCTCTTGCAATTTCCTTTTTTGTTTTTCTCAACTTCAATCGTTTTATTGGCATGACGTGTAAAATACACGTTGCCAGTGTGTATGTAAGTATGTGGACACCCGAACATTACACTCGTGTACGTGCATGATTGTTAAACATCTCATTTCTAAACCATGGGCTTAACCTTCAGTCTTCTGGTTTCAGGCTTTCTGCAAGATGTTGGAGCTTGGCTGCAGGGATTTGAAACAGGATTGTTGGAAGCACACTACACTGGAACTAAGGGGCCCCAGACCTAAAGTATGCAGACAGGGGTGTCCACATATTTTTGGCCACATGCTGTAGTGTTTTGTAACTGGACAACAAAGGCCTCAGTTTCAGCTCTGTCCTTTAGCAGAACATTTCTCAAACTTCTCCAATCTACACTTAAGTCTCCAATCAGCTTGTGAGTGTATCACACATGAGTGTGTGTACATGTGTACTGTACTGTATATGGGAGTGTGTGCTTGTTTCTGACGAGACCCTACGCGCCACAGCTACATGACACCCGAGTGCAGCTAAATATCCCGCACGGGGGGTCCTGACACCTCGTCTCCCTGGAAACCAGATGGATGTTGCAGGAGCAGACTGGTTTTAATGCTGCAACTTTTAGCGTTTCATTCAGATCACATTTATTTTTTTAATTTACGATAAATAAATGAGATGAAGAGACAGGCAGAAGCAGAGAGAGAAAAAACTAGACCAGAATGAGATAATGTGACTGAGAGGGAGAGGAAGAGTAGAAGGGAGAGAGATCGCACAAAGCTGGAAAGAACAATAAGGCTTACAGTGTATGAAACAAAGAGGGAGAGAGAGAGAGAGAGAGGATCATGTGCAGAGGTCAGGTGCATTTCAGTGTCCAGGAAACAGAAAAACAAAACAATTCATTCAGATCGCATCAATAAGTGTTTTACTTCACAAGAGCTCAAACTGATTAAAGATTCATTCTTCCTGCTGCTGCAGACAGTGGGCTCCATGACCTCCTGCACTCAGCCTGGTTAAGTAGTAAGATACTGTAGTTTGTATTAAAAAAAAAAAAGAAAACATGAATATCCCCTGCATGAATCGCCACCTTAACATGGTGGAGGGGTTTGTGTGCCCCAGTGACCCTGGGAGCTGTGTTGTCCGGGGCGCTAGCCCCTGGTAGGGTGTCTCAAGGCAAGCTGGTCCCAGGGGGGAGGGGCCAGACTAGGAGCGATTCACAAACCCACGATGGATCGGCTAGAGAAGAGCTGTAGCACCTCGTCCGAAAAAGGGAAACGTCCCTTCCCCCGGAGCCAGACCCGGGAGGGGAGCTTGGCGGCACGCGTGTGGTGGCCAGGCCTTAACCCATGGGGCTCGGTCGGGCAAGGCCCGAAAGAACAACATGGAGCCGCTGCCCTGTGGGCCCACCACCTGCAGGGATAGGCATCGGGGTTGGGCGCATTGTAAGCTGGGTGGCAGACGAAGGCAGGGACCTGGGCGTGCCGATCCTCGGCATCGCAGACTGGCTTTAGGGACGTGGAACGTCACCTCTCTGGTGGGGAAAGAGCCGGAGCTGGAGCTGGTGCGGGTGGAGCGGTACCAGCTAGATATAGTTGGGCTCACTGATCCGAACCCGATGACGCCATATAAAGCGACGGACAGGCGTCATTATTTGTGCAAGGAGCTCAGTAAGGCCTGGACTTGGTCGTCGCACGCTTTCTTCTGTAACTCCGTCGTGTCGAAGCACAATGAACAAAACACAAACTGGTTTGCAGCTGCAGATGTTTTAGAAATGGTGGCTGAAATAAAATTCTGCGAGTTCAGTGTTGCAAGCCCCACCCCCAAAATTCCCTTGAGCAGGGACTTTTTGGGGGGGAAATGAGTTCCTCCAAAGGTTCCTAGTCCCTGGGGAAAGTTCCTGCGGTGGAAACGCGACTTAGTGTGCAGCTACTGTAAGGAGGCTACGATCCCGCCAACACACGGGTATAAATCAAGCTTAAGTCATGATATCAAAAACAACACGCATCAACAAATGCTAATGCTCTTCTGCTTTGTGTGACACACAGGTTCACTCTGAAACACACACACATTCGCTGGATGTGACACTGTTCCCATTTGCTCCTGCAGCCTTTACTACTGTTTTGTCTCTCTCTCCGTCTGTGAGGACACACACACACACACAGGGTGAGGAAACCATAGGAACAGATGAAGGCGCTGTCAGCAACACCTGCTCCTCCCCTGACCCTCTCTGCCTTTGTCTCCCCCCTCCTCCCCCTTCCCTTCCCTTCCTCGCTTCCTTCTCACTTCACCTCACATCCTTTCTCGTCTCCTCTCGCGTCCCCCGTCTTTCTTTACCCTCCTCTGTTTGTTTTCCTCCTACTCTCCCTTTTCTCCTCACCAACATGAACAAGCGGACGCTTCACTTCATTTGCAGGAAAAGGTGCGTTTGATTTGTCCTTCCACAGCACTTCCATAGCCTTCTCCGACTTGGCTTCGCCACTAAGAGGCTTGACATGAAACATCACAAAACCCTTCGGGGAAAAACATGCAATAAAATAAGTTTTAAATGTTTTTTTTGTACATATAATGCATCTGACATGTAAAAATAAATGAATAAAACCATTAAAAAAAAGAGAGAAATTGTGGAGCAAACTGTCCGATTACAATAGGAAAATAATTACACTAAATATATAAACTCCCAAAGTATAAAGTAGCTTCACAGTACCTTCCAACTGAATTAAATACGAGTAGGAAGAACTTTTTCTGGACATATTTACGTTTTGTTTTTCTTGCAGAGTGTTTTGGACCGTTTCTTCTCAAGGCTGAATTCCTCTGACCTCAGATGTCCAGTGAGGGGAGCAATCACACGACTCGGCCTCTGCACCGGCAAACACAAAGAGCCAACATTCAGCAAAGTGTGTGTGTGTGTGTGTGTGTGTGTGTGAGAGAGAGGGTTGTTGTATTAAGCCTTTGTTTTTCTCTCCACAATCTCTCTTTGTTTTAATGTCTTGATGTCTTTTTGACCTCCGCCACCTCTCTCTCTCTCTCTCTCTCTCTCTGTCTCTCACCCAACTCTGGATGTTCATTGTTGGAACAGTTTCCGTCTTTCTCTTTCATTCCCTGTCACTTTCTTCTTCTTCTTCACTTATTCCTTTTTATTCGCTCTCATTTCTCTCACCATCTCTTTCCCTCTGTGTTTTTCCTCCCTCCTTCTTTCTCTGCGTCCATGTTTGTCTCTTTTTCCTCCCTTTTTTCTCTCTTTCAGTTTCTCTCTCATCCACCCATCCCTCGCCAGTTTCTATTCCTTCTTCTCTTCCTCACCTTCTCTTCCTTCTCACCTCCTTTTTCCTCTCTCTCCCTCCTCTTTCTTCCACTCCTTTTCGATGGTAGTAACCATCCCTCACCTTTTTTCCCCATTTAAAGTTACACTTTCTGTCGTCTGTAGTTTTAATTAATCACGCGACTCGTTAACGAACTCTTCCCCCTCGACTGTTAATTAATCAGGTTTCTGCCTTAATGAACAGTCTAAACTCGTTAAACCTGTTTCGCTCTTAATTAGCCCGCTAGCTCCGGGGCCTAACGCGCCGACAAGACTATTAGGCACTACTACGCCTTAATGGCAGCCTCCGTGAGTGTGTGCGTGAGTGTGTGTGTTAAGATTACCTCACTCCCTAATGGGGCTGCTCAAATATTTATAGGGCAGGAAGCTGAATGGGAAGAATGATAGCGCTCAGGGAGACAGCAGACACTGAGAGAGTACATGAGAAGACTGATGCTGCCTTCAAGTGTTCCTCGTAAGCTCCAACTTCCGACTTCGGAAGTTGTAAAGATATGGAAAGCCCAAAGGGTCACAACGCGCCTCTCTCCTCCTTCACTGTAAAGATGTGGATGTCGCCCACCGGCTGGACCAAATGTCTCTAAATTAACCTTGAGTGCCATTAAGGCCAATGTCACTCCACTGTTGGCTCACGGACAGACCTTTTCATAACGTTAGCATTTCGTTTACCCCGTCCTATGGGCTCGTGTCAGTGTCAAACTACAAGTATAGCTCGAATATGACAAGGTGTCACCTACAGTACAAGCGGTGTTGGAAGGTGGGCTATAATTTGTTAATTTGTCCAAGGAAGACATGTACATCTTCTCTTGTGTGGTAGTAGTTGTGGTATCAATCAATCAGTCAATCAATCAATCAATCAAACTTTATTTGTATAGCACCTTTCATACAGGTTAATGCAGTTCAAAGTGCTGAACACATGATAAGGTGATGAGACAGAACATAAAAACAACAACAAAACAATTTAAGAACTTGAGACCAATGCACGTGAGAAAATAAAAATGATGTAAATGTAATAAAATATATTTAAAAGCTATAACAATATAAGAGTTAAATAAAAGCTAAGACTAAAAACTAGATAAAATATATTAAAAAGGCAAAAACAAAACAAAAGGATAAAATCGATAAGAGGGATAAAATAATAATACTAAATATTTAATAATATAAATAATAATAAAATAACAAGACAAAATAAAATAGAATAAGATTCTACCACATAAAATACATTAAAGTAGTTGAATAAAATAAAGTGAATAATGTCTACTAAGTATTAAAGGAAACTTGGTTGCACGGTTATGCAGACGTGTTATTCACCAAATGAACTGCTAAGATCCAGAGCTGGAGACTTGAGACTTGGACTGGAGTCCGAGGACTTGAAAGTTGACTACACTACTGTGAGACTTCAGACGTGTCTACCTAAAGACCGGACTTGTTCTGATTCAGCTCTGTAAGACAGCTTTGAAAGGAAAATGTTCACATGTAATGTAATGGTCGGCACAAGACCTTAAAAACTCTTGACCTTCTTGATTTGCAGTTTGTAGACTCGTAACTTGACTTGAACTTGCCTCAGGTGACTCGAGACTTGACGTGGATTCGACCCCAAAAGACTTTGAAACAGCTCTGCTGAGTGACATCGACAGGTGCAGCAGGATTAGCAACCCGAGCGGTCAGGTGATGACACAGGATGTAAACAAATCCTGAGCTGAATTAATCCAGCCACTTACTGTATCTGGAGCGCACCCAAAATATCCAATATAATCTGCTTAGAAATCAGCGGTCACACACATTCTCATCCTGAGAAATCAAAAAGGTGTGTGTTCTTCCAAATAAGAGTTTGTTAAAGTCAAGGGATGACTTTAAGTTAGTGAGTAAAATCATAAAAACCCCTAAAATGTTCCTTTATGTAATGCAGACATTTAGAGTTGGAGCTGCCGAAAGTTTTAATACTCGTGTTGCATTCGCTAACTTGTTAGCACTCACCACAGTGTAAAGTATAAAGTATCACAGCATCAAATGCTGGAACAATCTACTTCAGATGATTTATGTTCTCATCAGGGCAACATGGAAGTTTACAGAACACAAATCTCAATGATTCGACGCAGCAGTTTAGTTCAGATCTCACTCCTGAATCGCTGTTTCTTCCTTCAGGCGAGTGAAAACCTGAAAACTCTGCCAACACGGCGACGTAATTCCACTTGTTTCCAATTCTGTTCACGAGAAGATACGGGCAGATTGCTACACGTGCATCAAGAAAATGAAACACATTGTGTACTCACGGTGCAAGTGGCACGGAAACAAATGATCTCACCCCCATTCATGGATTTACCCTTGATTGTAAGACAAATGGGAATTTAAGACTTATAATTAGATTAGATTACATGTTGATGGTTATCTTTAGCCGAGCAGGACGCAGAAGGACAGGCAACAAATGAGAGAGACGGAGGATGATGACATGTATGCGGCATCTAGCCGGGGAATGTTGGGGGGTGACATCACACGGACACCTGCGTGAGGTCGAGGTGTTGTGTTACACCGAGGAAAGTAACGGAGGTATAGGAAGGATGGAGGGAGGAAATGAGAGAGAGAAGAGGGAGAGACTCTGGGAATAAGTGGGGGGGGGGAGAGAGAGAGAGACATGTACTTTGGCTGCTGAAGAAAGAAACAAACAATAAAAGAATGAACGAAAGAAGGAAAGAAAGAAAGACGAGGGAAAGAGGTCAGCATGAACTCAGTATTGAGGGACTGGGTGGAACCAGATGGGAAACACATGCTGTGAAACACACACACACATGTTCAAGTGAGTGTGGGTGGAGTCTGATGATGACCTCTTGACACCAGATGGAGGGATGACACTCTTCCTCTCTCCTCCCTCGTTTTGTAATTCACTCCTTAAAACCGATCCATTCGGTGTCACCTCACAGCTAGTTTGCTTTACTTTGTCGCTGTCACATCCGTGGCATTCTGGGTATTTGAGTCCCCCAAAAGAGTTCGCAGTGAGCCCCCTCAGAGTGTGCTGTAACGCCACAGGAATGCTGCATTCGAGTCACATGGGAGAGGAGGTAAATAGGAGCACAGTGTCCACATGAGCTCCAGACTGTAAATATTACAGAAATCACTGCAGCAAATACCAAAGTACCAAATACTGCCAATCTCACTTTAAGATTATAAATACTACAAAACATACTGCGTTTCAGATAGTAAACATTATAGAAAATACTGCCAGACTCAATTTTAGATCATAAACACTTGACAGAATACTGCCAAACTCAGTCGAAGATTATAAATACTACAAGATAATACTCCCAAACTCTTCTTGAGTTAAACACTATGTGGAAAAAATGCCAAAAAAGAAAAACTGTACTGCTGCATAAGCACATCCATAGGTCTAATCAGGTAAACTAAGTGAGCACACCTGTGTGGGTGCGCTGTGGATGTGAATGAAGTCAAAAGAAAAAGCTTCAGGAAAACGTCCGTCTTGCCTCATCTTCATGTTGCATTCAACGTTCACACTTCTCACTCACGAGATGTGCTCGAAATAACTCTAATCTTTTCAGACGTGTCGTCAGTGTTTGCAGCGTGCACGTGAAGGTGTGTGTGTGTGTGTGTGTGTGTGTGTGTGTTTTGGGGGGCGTGAGATGACACAGCATGATGCCTAAGCTCTCAGCGCTTTCAGAGAAGCTGAAGCGTGAACGGCTGATCGTCTCCATGGCGATGAGGAGCCTGCTCTCGACACCTGTAGTCGTCATACCCCGGCGACACCATAGTGTGTGTGTGGGTCCATTAAGCAACACACACACACAGACTATGTACACATGGAGGACGTATATTACTTGAATTGATGTTTATCTGCCTCCTATTCGACTGAAATAAGCACCAAAAGAGGAAAACTGACAGCTGCGTTCATGTTACATTTAAAAAGATTTAAAAGAGGGGCTTTCAAAATGATACCAAAAAGAGACTCATCAGAGCAAAAGTTAAAAAAAACTTTGAGAACGACTCTCTGAACTAACATGATGCTGAACCTTGTGTGAGAAATAATCAGTGGAGCAGCAAAGACTAACCCTTTGACATTTGCCAAAAATAACATTTAATTTTTGTTCAACATCTTGGAAGATCATGAAGCAAAAATGAATTGTTTCTCTGCTTAAATACTGGGCTACTGTTGCACAATGTTGCTTTGGTTATACGGGGTTGTTCGGCAACTGTATGAATGCACAAACTGCATGTGTGTGCATTAAAAAGTTCAATCAGATACCAGTATTCACTCAGACCTTGTCTGATCATTCGTTGAAACATTCAGGAATCTTGATAAGCCCTTATCCTGGTTTTGAGAAACCTGGATGTGCCATCTGGAGTAGTCCATAAGAAAACGGGGAATACTGGTGCACATAAACACCTTATCTAGGTTTCTGATGTCCGCAGATTGAGTCCACTTTAGTTACATCGTTAGTCAGTGAAACAAAAAGATGATAAGAAACAATTTAATGATGATGTACATGATGAAATGACGCTGGGAAAAGGTATCAAACTCGTTTTAAAGATTAGATGGGGAAGCCAAGTTACTAGTAGTTACTAACAGGTGGTAACTACAGTTTAGACAAACTGAGTTCATCCTATTAGGCAATTCAGTCAGTGCAGAAATGACAGATTTCTGGATGTGGAGGAGTCAAAGACAAACTTCCCCTGACCCGGCCAACCAGAATGGATGGACTGCATTTATATAGCGCTTTGCAGTCTGTGCCTCTTATTCACCCATTCACTCCCACTCATTGCAACAAGCTCCCCTGGAGGAGCCGGGGATCGAACCGCCAACCCTGTGATTAGTGGACGACAGCTGCCGCAGCCACCTCTGGGCCATAAACCCTGGATAATATTAGAATCACGTACACAGGGACATGAATAACCAGGTTTCTCTCCGTTCCATGTAAACGTCATATCTCGGTTATGATCAGACCCAGGATAAGACTCATGTCAGATGCACATAAAAAGACACTCGCTGACAGCTGAAAGATGTCAACAATAACCACAAAACCATAAAAGCAACCTCCCGTGTGATTCTGGCTCACATATTACGTCACGTTATCACGACTTAACTCATCGTCGCTGCCTGAAAAGCATCATCACTTGTGGAGCGGTCCACATGGTAACTGCATGGGATCCACACATGCAACTGGTTCCTCTGTCAACATACTGAAAGAACCGACCAACAACCACTGATCATAATGATCGGGGGATTCTGCCAGCTGCTTTCTGTGACAGGTGTCTTCTTTTAATCCTCCACAAACCTCTTACATGTGGCAGGAGCTTCACTAAACCATGATATTGTTTTTCCATTGGAACCGCCCCCCCCC